>JACEGR010002623.1:0-123522 GCA_014170235.1 Listronotus bonariensis | reverse complement strand
TTTATATAATGATAAGATATGTAAATAATTTTGACAGTTTTTAAATATAACAACAAAGCTCAAGAAAATATCTTCGTTTCAGAAAAACTAAGCGCATTTAGCATGACAATAGTATGTCATTTTACCCTTATTACATGTATGCCATTTTACCCAAAAACGACAATTTACGCAAACAGGGTTAAATTTTGAGAGTATGCCTAAACCCATAGTAATCATATTTATAAATAAACATAGCCAAATTATTGTTTTTCAATTAAAAAAAAATAACAAAACTTGTAACAAAACTACGTAACTTCGCAAAAATACACACTTCTAAATTGATTAGAATTATTTTGCGGTTGGTGAATTGAAAATTGATTTTGAAATGTCGTGCAAAAAGAATCAGTAACCTGCACCTATACGGTAATTTCGATACTAACTCTAGTGATCATATTACACGCTCTAACACGTTTTAGAGTTCGCTGATAAGACGGGAAATTCAAAACTTATGAAGTGTGTCCTTTTACCTGAGTATGCCATTTTGGGCCAGTTTCTCCTACCTACTACAAAATGGTGGTAGTATGAAAATTATCGAATTTTGATGGCCATATTTCTAAAACTAATAAAGTTCGATCTGCTTAATGTGATATTTTCTTAAAGGTCTTTTAAATAAGTGATATATTATAAAGAGCGCGTCATTAAACATTAAATATATTAATATTAGGACTTCCAACTTATTAGTAGAAATGTCCATAAACAGTAAAATTTATCATAAACACAATATTTTTGGTTACATACATAGCGACACAATTTTAAAATTTTTGACTACTATAAAAAACAAAAAAAAAACAAAAATAATAGTCATAACGGCTGCTGCCTTTTATTAATAAATTTTAAAATTGTGTCGCTATGTATAGTAATATATGTATACTATAATCCTTTGGATCATCCAAAAATGTTGTGTTTATGTTAAATTTTAACACTTACTGTTTACGGAAAAACGTTTTAGCTTAATTATAGCTAAATCAGATTTCTTTTGCAACAAGGTTAAATTCAGTATTTTGGAAAAAGTCCTGGAAGTCCAGCACTGTCTAAATCTAAAAATTTCTCAAAATCATGTTGGTTTTATTAAGGTAGGAGCAGGTAGTAGATTTGTCAGTAGAAAACAGGAGGTTTCGCTGACATTTTGCCAGTGTAAAACACTTAAGTGAAATAAATGGCCTGGCCCTCTTACTGTTCACGTATTCCGTTGTATAAGTATATGTACAAATAATTGCTAATAATTTAAATATCTTTTATTGCCTCCTCATAACTAGGTACAGCCTCATCGTCCACAATATCCACAACCACAAAATTATTATCTTCGTTGCCTCTATCACCTTCGTCCTCTGTGGTAAATACCGAAATATTTTCCATATTATTTTCAGCTTGCGTTGTTATGGACATAATCAGGTCTGGTTTGGGCATGTTTAAAGCATCAAGATATTTAGGAGGAGGATCGACGCCCGTATTGAATAATATATTGTGTTCGTTTACGTTGTCATTTTGCTGGTTTCCGTTGTTTGACAAACCTACAATAAAAATGGTTAAGTCATTGACATTTAAATTACAAACTTCCGAAGTCATAGATGCAGAAGAGGGGTTAACTACAATGTTTTGTTCATTTTGCAATAAACTATTTAAAAAGCTTGACCAAATAGACTTCAAATTAAAATAAAATCATACCTAATGTTAACGCACTAAGAAAAATTCTTTACTGTATTGAAGTATTATACAAAGTATTTTATTTCCTTTAAAGACACTTAAAAAAATCCTTCATTTTTATGTTATCTACCATGACTCTCTACTCAGATCGGGGTCGCTCGCCTAAAAATACTCATCAATGAGGCTGTACTTTTCTTAAAAAACGTTGTAGAAACGTTGTTAGAGAACGGATTGAAAATATATAGAGTTCCGTTCGTTTGGGGAAAAACTTTATATAATACACCAAGACAGTAAAAATGTTTTCCTTTTGCATAACAACATACATAGATTACCTAGCCACTCCACTAAAATTGATGCTCGTATTTACTAAATGCAACTTCAGTAGAGAATTAACGGCAAGACTTTATATCGTACCACTAGAAAACGATGTTTTTTAATAAGTAGACACATGGTTTCTATGTTATTCACCACGACTCGTTACAGTCTCATTGATAATTTCCTGTTAGGCTGGTGAAACCGATCTGAGGAGAGAGTCGTGGAGTCGTAGTGGATAACAGATAACATAGAAGAGCAGAATGTCTTCTTTTAACCGCCTTTAAAAAAGTAAAATACTTTGTACTCTACATAATGTTTTTGGTTTTTGTCCAAGTTTCCATTTACTTACGGTTTCTATAACTTAATATAAGTGTCTCTAATAAATGGTCTACACTATCTGGCTCTACAGATCTTAACCTCGGTGGTAGTACTCTAGGTGATCCTCTTTCATTATCAACGTTAACTCGTACAGCTTGTCGTTCTTTTTCTAATTTTTTGCAGTACCAACATACGATATAACATATTAGCACTACTGCAAGAAGAAAAACCCTACAAATAATACATATTAGGTACTTAGATATGCTAAATCGCTAATCGCATTTGTGGCCATATTGCCCTGCGACTCGTAAACAATTTGTTTGGTGCTTGAGCATGCGCCTTTATAGGCTGCCCAGCAAACACTATTTGCCGGCAATGTACATTTTTCATATTGGCATTGATGGTAAAGCATTGGCAATTGGTAGCAATATTATGCCAACATCTTATACGCATTAAAAACTCAACCCTAAATAAACACTTAATTGCCAATAAATATTACATGCAGGCGAATTGCCGGCAAGCATGCAAAAATGGCGGCATACCAATCCTGATTAAATAAAACACGCGTTTTTGTTGCAGTCAAATAAATATTGGATTTTTGAAGGCAAACCTTCAACGCATATTCATACTTTTGAAACCATATTATTAACATTGGTATTTAACTAACATTAAAGCAATTTTTTGATCTGTTTTATTTATAATGGCAGCTAAACAACATTATTTTACGTTTTTTTACATAATTTAAAGGAAATGGCCTTTTCCTAACATTTTATTGTTAAAAATCATGCAAATAAAAATTAGGTCAATGTTTATTATGTATTTTAGAGCGAATAAAAATAAAATGATGGTCTTTTTTAAAGAAAAGAGTTTTTAATAGACATAATTAAATGTATTAATTACATAATAAGTATGTGTTGTGTGATTAATTGGTGATGGCTAGTCGAGAAGGCAAGATATTCAAGTAGACTGTTAGGAGCTGTAAACATTTTGTTTAAAACTTTATTAAAAGTTTTAAAGACGTGTTAATAAAAATATTATATATATTTAATAGTTTTTTGACATACCGATAGATGGCGTAATGGACAATAAACTACTACGTTTCTACAATATCTTCGCTTTTTTATCGTCTAAACCCATTAGACAAAAATAATTCGAGAGCGGTCTGCGGTAGGTGATCTCACTTAGCTTTGAAAGAAATATCTTCGGCTAGTGTAAAAATCTGCATCTCCAAGTTGGACAGAGTTCCGAGGGATGGTACTTTGCATTGCAAGAAAATTGCATGCAGTAAGGAGTGTTTTCCTATTTTAATATTCAAATAAAATATCGCATCATTTTAGCTTTTAAAAAAGTATATGCGACAATTTTCGTCTCTTTTTGTTATCTTTTTGCCAATAACCTGTTAATGATGAATGCCATCATCTTAAACGCATTTTTTGCCAATAACTTTATTAATGACGGATGCCATCATATTATCTGCAATACGTGGCCCAATAACGGCCAATTGCCCACTTTTCGTGTCTTTTGATACCTTTTTGCCAATGCCTTGCCATTAAAGAGTGTTGGCAATGCCAGTCAATTAAATGTACAACGCCGGCAAAAAATGTTATATGGGTGACAGCACGCACACTGACACAATACTGCTATCGGACACGATTCTTGGTTCGGGATATTTAAAGCTTAACTAATTATAGTATAATATAATATTTTATGACTAGGTTGCATACGTGCGAGTCGATATCGGATAGGGCATCCAATCGGATGTATGAGTAATCAGTTGAACTTCAGATAATCGGACCCATACTACAGTCAAAGACCACGGTGATTTGTCAACTGTCAAATTGGGGAGGTCATGGTTAGTTCTGGTTAGTTAAAAAAATTATTTGCTTTATTAAGAAATAAAGTAAAAATATTTTACTAACCAGAGCTAGCCATGACACCCCAATGTGACAGTTTTGCATGACCGTCTGTGGCGCTTTGAACAAATCAAATTACCGGTTCCGCTGTATTTTACTGTATTCTGCCGATCCGAGAATAGTATCCAATAGTAGGATTACAAAGTGGGATTTCTGCGGCCGGCCTTAAATGGGATTGCCAGTGCCGAACTTTCTATGAAGTATTTAAGTAAGAGTAAAACAATTTAAATGATTTATGAAAACATATATTTGTATGTAGGACTCACTAAATTTAACATTTTAACATACAAATTTTAAGGTAGAGATCAAATGCTCTAATAACAACATCGCTACATCAACGTCTAAAATCAGTTCCCTATTCGGTCCCCGCCTACTTTCAAGTCAAGTGGCGTAGTTAATTATTATAGTTACAAAAATGGTTTTGGTGCATTAAACACCGTTTTTTTAAATAACACGTTTACTGTTTAGAAAATAAAAACACTTAAACAAAAGAAATACACACACTCTTACTAGACACCTCAAAAATGCCGACCCCGCGCCATATAGGCGAAGATATCTGTTTAAAATACGTTTATGTAATAAATTGGGGACAAGGTATCATTGTCATACAAAAGTTCCGTAGCTAAGGGAGCTTAATAGCCATTAGGATTACGACGTCGCGGTGTTATTCTTATAGCGTTTGACCTCTGTTTTTAATATAAAAAATTCGTTTTAGCATGTGTTCGTAAGTTCTTCATTCTTAGCCCAAATAATAATACATAAGTCATGCCAAAAATTTTTATAAACGCTGATAGATGATTTTTTTTTAAGTTTGATTTTGTTGTGGAAAGGGGGGAGTTAAAAATTCCAAAATACAAATTTTCTTTATCAAATTTATCTTTTTGGGCAAATAAATCTAGTATATGTTTGGTGTAGACAGTGTGGACTAGAGACCATTCAGCCCACCGGGCAAAAGTTCAAAATAGCCCCTGGGTAAAAAAATATCTGGTAGTTTTAGGTTTTATTAGGAAAATTTTTAGTCAGCTAAAAATGTCTCCGTGCACTATTATTTATTTTGTATGTATTTTAGTAAAATTAGCACCTAGGTAACCAAATATACAAAAAGACATGATAAAGGTGTAAATATTAACTTTCTTAATTTTTTATGTAATTTGGATATATAGCTAATTATATACAAAGTAAATGGTGCTTAAAATGGTTTATGAAAACTTTTGTGCTGGCAGTAAGAATGCAGTAAGGGAATCAACTTAAAACTTTTAAATTTATTAACTTAAAGTTAAAGTAAAGCCTGAATTATCTATAATATTGGCATTTTTTAATGGCCTACCGGGCATTTTCCCGGTGGCCCAGTCCGACACTGGGTGTAGGTCCCAAGTCTCACTTTTTAGATTTTAAAAAAGGTAATTGTTTTCAAACCGGACGCATCGCCGATTTTAATTTAATTTGGTATACGAAGGCTTTTTGGGGCACTGATTCAAAATCTGAAAGATTTTTTTTCGGAGACGTTTGTTCCCCTTCTTTTTGCACTCAATTCTTGATTTTTTGCCAAATTGGCATTTAATATTAGATTTCCACTTGCTAAAAACCCATTTTTCTATTTATTTTACCCACTTTTTCCATAAAATTGTAAGTAAAGCTTCACTTTTAATCGCAGCAGCATTTGCGGCGCCAAAAATGAAGCTTTGCAATTTTATGAAAAAACGGGTAAAATAAATAGAAAAATGGGTTTTTAGGAGGTGGAAATCAAATATTGAGTACCATTTTAGCTTTATAGGTAAGTTTTCTATTCAAGTCTAATAATGAATATCTTAATAAGGAAACGTGTCCGAAAACAAAAATCTTTCAGATTCATAATCAGCGCCCCAAAAAGCCCCCGTATACCATATTTAATTAAAATCGGCGATGCGACCGGTTTGTAAACAATTAAAAAAATGTTAGATGTGCGCCTGATGAGCAGATCCCGCCATTTTTTTGTTAACCGATAACATGTTCCATATAAATTGAAGCACTATCTCTGGTATTACAAAACAACATTATTCAGGCACTACAGTATTCTTACCAAAAAACCAGGATTCGTAATATTTAGAAGAACGTAGTGGGCAACATCCATTTCCATGATCACAGCAAATTTCGGTACTGTAGCAAATATATTTAAATATTTTCGTTACATTAGAATTTTCGTTTCGATTTTTGTAAAATGTGCAGTACTTGAGATTGGTTACTGGCTGAAATGAAATAAATTTAAACATACTCCAAAATGTGTTGGTTTTGTTACCCATGTTATGATGGTCTTACTGAATTTGGAGTAGTCATTTCATAAGGGCTGACAGATTAGGACATTATTTTGACTTTGATTAGTACCAAAGTAACCTAAAATAAAGCGGACATAAAGAAAATAGAAAAGAAGAAGATGATCCCAAGAAAGGATTTCGGGATTTACTTCAGCGCGGCACATTAATATACCGGATGATACCTCGAGGGGTTTCAGAGTGACGAAAATTTTGGTGCACATCACGCTCCCAGAGCTGGAAGCTCATGAACTCCTGAAAAGTTAGTCACTGAACGCATCCGCAAGGACAGAAAGCTCCAGCTGGTAAAAAAACTTAACCTTACTTTAAGTAATTTTAATATTTCGTTTTTTGTTGCTGAAAACAAGGTGGATTAATGGATTATTTATTTATTTCTCTTGCTTGTTTAGATAGCTATGGAAATTAACGTTGAATAAATGTTGAATGAACAACAATAATTTTAAAGATCTATCCTAACCTTAATAAAACAAACTTTTGACGTTTGAGCACGAACACCTAGGCAGGCTGGGCATAGGCGCGTGAGGCAAATAGAGCGCTCCCGAGTAGCTCAGGAGCATTTCGTTCTACTTTATGGCGTTCCAGTGACGGAAAGTGTTATGCACCTGAGCTACTCCGTTTTTCTTTCCCCTTGCCCCTCATGCACCAACCCCTCTTTTGGTTTTTGTGCTTCAAACGTGTTTTTATGGTTAAGGATGGATTTTTAAAATTATTTATTTAAAATGGAATTAGATATTAAAAAGAGATTATTATTATAAAGCCAAGAAAGGTTAAAAACAACGAAATTTTAAAATTTCTTAAAGTATTTCTCTTTCCTTGTCTAAGGATGCGTTCCAGTGACTAACTTTTTAGAGCAGTTCAAGAGCTTCAAGCCCTGGAGCGTGACGCACAAAATTTTCGTCACTGGAAAGCAACCCTGAGTGGCTTTCCAGTGACGCAAATAGAGCGCTCCCGAGTAGCTCAGGAGCATTTCGTTCTACTTTATGGCGTTCCAGTGACGGAAAGTGTTATGCACCTGAGCTACTCCGTTTTTCTTTCCCCTTGCCCCTCATGCACCAACCCCTCTTTTGGTTTTTGTGCTTCAAACGTGTTTTTTATGATTAAGGATGGATTTTTTAAAATTATTTATTTAAAATGGAATTAGATATTAAAAAGAGATTATTATTATAAAGCCAAGAAAGGTTAAAAACAACGAAATTTTAAAATTTCTTAAAGTATCTCTCTTTCCTTGTCTAAGGATGCGTTCCAGTGACTAACTTTTAGAGCAGTTCAAGAGCTTCAAGCCCTGGAGCGTGACGCACAAAAATTTTCGTCACTGGAAAGACCCCTCTGGTACCCGGTTAGGTACCTCCACCAAATATGAGCCCCGTATACAGGGCTGATCATAAAAACAAAAAATATCCATGAGAAATTTTCGAGCGCGTCAGATTAAGATAGGGTGAGTTAATTACATGCTAAACAGTGTATATTCCACTAATCTGAGAATTTGAAAGTGACATAATGAAAGCGAAGGGCTACAAAGTTGTAAAAAAAACATCATTTTGACATTAACCAGCATGGCTATTTTTTTATTTTGAAGAAAATGATTTTGGGATACCAAGAAATATATAATCCGACACGATTCGAACGATTTCTACAAGCCGAAATAATATCAGATTTTTTTACATATTTAAAAATTTATAGCTATTTCCACCGATAAAAAGGTATACATTATATAACATTTTTTTCTTCTTATCATCTAAGCTTTGCAACCCAATAGGTCTTTATACCACTCAAGTAAATCCCCATTTAGCATCATGGGCTCCTCTACTACAATGTCTAATCCAAAAGTGCCATAATTTAAAAACGCGAAATTTTGCGTCATGCGCACAAAGCTATTTGACAAAATTCGTGCAATGCGCATCATAAAAATCCCGCAGAATAGTGCTGTGTTCAGTTGACAGCCGGACCGGCTAAAGTTTGTAAAATATTTACTTGATAATACACACAAAATTATAGTAACTAATTACTTATTACTTACATCAGGCCAATTTGGATAATTTTTGGCGGTAATTATCTAGAAATTGGCTGCAACTCCAATTTTGACCAAATTTGGTATACGGTTTTTTTGGGGCGCTGATCACGAATCTTAATAGAAAACTTAAATTAAAATAAAAAAATAAAATATTGTGTACCCCTTTAACTTAAGATCATGAATTGTGTGCAAAAGGAGGGGGACTATAGTGAAAACGAGGCAAGTTCAAGTACCAACTTTGATAATGCATATCTCAGAAAAAAACGTTTTCGACTAAAAATTCTTTCAGGTTCATAATTAGAGCCACAAAATTATAGTAACTAATTACTTATTACTTACATCACGCCAATTTTGATAATTTTTGGCGGTAATTATCTAGAAATTGGCTGCAACTCCAATTTGGACCAAATTTGGTATACGGTTTTTTTGGGGCGCTGATCACGAATTTTAATAGAAAACTTAAATAAAAGAAGGGGAATATAGTGAAAACAAGGCTAGTTCAACTACCAACTTTGATAATGCATATCTCAGAAAAAAACGTTTTCCACTAAAAATTATTTCAGATTCGTGATAAGCGCCTCAGAAAACACACGTATACCAAATTTAGTACACCAAAAATCAGATTGATCTGCCATCAGGAAGGGGGTAAAATTCTAATTACATATTAAATTTAACCCAAATAAATAAATAAATAAATTAACTGTGCAAACTAAGTAAAATCGTTTTATAAAAACCCTACAGCTTTTATATATAAAAATCCTATCTCGTTAAACAACAGAGATATTGGACTTTTGGACTGTATATGACAAATGTCCATATTGTTGTGGTCTAATTTAAAGCAATAAATAATAGTTTAAAAAACTAAAAAACACGCTTTTATATGCAAAACCGAACTAAAAATTAGAAAATAATTTTTCATTACAAAGAGTTTGTCACTTCAGAGTAAAAGCGTGGGGTGCTTAATATATTAAATGTTATAATTATTCTATTTGCAAATATCTATGAGGGAAAAGTTATGAAAAAATAGTAAAATGCACCCCACGCTTTTACTCTGAAGTGACAAACTCTTTGTAATGAAAAATTATTTTCTAATTTTTAGTTCGGTTGCATTTAAAAGCGTGTTTTTTTAAACTATTATTTATTTTTCATTTTTAGTTCGATATATCAATTAGTTTTTAAAAATAAATGCTCCAGTTTATTCACTAAAAAATCCTTCGCCATTTTGTAAAGAGTAGTATTAGGATCTGTAAAGGAATTTATTTATCCTGGCGGTCCTAATCAGGATACCGGGATACTGTTTTTAAATTATTGCATTGTCATCGGTCCTTGATACGTGTGCAAAGTTTCAAAGAAATTGAATCGCTGGAAGTTGGTAAAAATTAGGCTCAAAGATTCCGTTACATAGATAGATAGATAGATAGATAGTTACAACCCAAGCTAATAAAAGCGTGTTAATAAAAATTAATGTTAAGTACATTTTTATATTAGTCTATTAATTAAAAACAGTTAGTGTAAAAACATTTTGTAAAGTTTCAATCTTGCATTTTGCCCATTGCTTCTTCATATGTAGGTGCATTAGGACAATGGTGCCGGTCTACAATATCTACAGAGGTAAACTCATTTTCTTCTTTTCTTCCCTGATATTGGTTTTGCATTGATTTTGACGTAACATTTTTAGCAGTAGTTGGATTGTATGGTTTCTCCATGTTTATGGCCTCATTATAGGGTGGTGGTAGATCACTGATATTTACGACATTGTTTCCACACTCAGTCTGGTGAGACGTAGTTTGACCGTGATCAGACGGTAAACCTGAAATAATAGTAATTTAGGTAACAAGTGCATAAAGTGATACTTTTTTTTACGAATGGGAGGTTTGACAGCACAAGCCGTTAGGCGAGTGCAGCTATCCCATGAGCGAAAAAAGGATACTTTATGCATGTAGTTACATACTATATTTTTCTACGACCGACATTAAAAGCTGGGAAATCTTCTCCTAACTACGGAGAATGCTTGTATATTAATTTCAGTCGTACAAAAATATTGTTTGCACCTCTGGTTTAAAGCACTTTACGCCCACAGGCTTTCAGCCGCGGGCGTAAAAGTGATACTTTACGCCCTTGGTATAAAAATAACTATTTATAAAATGTCAAAATGACGTGTCTTTTTTAAACTGCAGCCCTTGCTTTCATTACGTCACTTTCAAATTCTCAGATTAGTGAAGTATACACTGTTTAGCATGTAATTAACTCACCTTTTTAGTCAGACGCGTTTGAAAAATTTCTGATCGATATATTTTTGTTATTAATAATCGGCCCTGTATACGGGGCTTGTATTTGTTGGAGGTACTTAACCGGGTACGAGGTATCATCCGTATATTAATCTGCCGCGCTGTAGTTAATCCCGAAATCCTCCTCTTGGGCTCCCCTAGCCATTATTAAACAACATCACACCCAATATACTCCTGAGGGATATTTTCTTTGTTAGCTGCTACAGCAGCTGTACAGCCCTATTTTTGACAAATTAATGACTTCAGTCTTACAGCAGCTCACAGCGGTTGTTAGCGGCTACGGGAGATGTCTAACTACTGTCTAACAGGTTGAAAAAACAAAGTGTGGGAAATATATCCGGAATTTGAGGGTAAAAGTCAAACAAAATTAACTAAATGTATACTAATAACAATAACAATAGTATTTTGGGAAACCATAATTTAACTACAATTGGAAGATATTGCGCTTTTTTGTTTTAAAAACTGGGTTATCATTATTTAGGTTATAGTATTATTATTATTTTAATGTCATTTGTCATTGGCGGTGAGCTATTTTATTTTTTCGCTTCATATTATAATGACGTCAGCTGTTAGACAAGCTTGTTAGCAGCCAGTAAGACAGAAGAAAAATTGGAAAAATATCCCTCTGCAATGTACTGGCACGCAAACGCCACAGGCCGTTTGGAAATATACCACCAGTGGGGTAGCTAGGTTAGCAGAGACTACAGTAAAAAGGGTGTGTAATTTAATTGGTTTAAAGCGCCACAGACGCACATGTGCAAAACCAGAGGTATACTGCAGGGTGTCCCATTTTGGTTGTCCCTTATGGGAAACTTGGAAACCATAAGAGATATTAAAAATCTGATACCCCATCCTCGAGCTCTTTTTGGAAAAAACATTTATGGTAAAAACAGATCATCGCTCTCGCGAAGCGTTTCAGAGATACAGGGTGATTCTCGATTTTTTCACTTTTTGAAAAGGCCCTGTAGCTTTGTTGTTATTACAGATACGAGAAAACTAATTGCACATTATAAAGACACTTTTTTCCGTAGAATCCAGTGGCGTAGCCAAAAATTTTTTGAGCTGTCATTTTTGACATATGACCCAAACATGTTTTTTTTTAATAGGGACACCCTATAAATGATTAGGTAATTAAATTGCTTGTTTTTTTCTGATTAAAATAATATATCATAGTAGGTGGTTTAATAAATTTTTTACGTCAAATATTGGAAAAATTATGATTTTAAAGACGCATTGCGGCTTCTATCTGTTTTTAAATTGTTTTATATTTTTGTTTTAAAAAGAATCTGTCATCCCTTAGCTCAGAAGACATTTCCGTAGAAAAAAAACAAAAAATTAGTTTACAACAAAAATAATAAACAAGTTATATTAATTAAACTTAAAAATTTAACAATTTTTTTTAATTTTGATTTTTTTATTTTTTTATTTTTTATAAATTCTCCATGTCAACTTTACCAATAGAGCAAAAAAACAAAAAAAAATTTAAAGTTCAGAAAAAAAAATCGAAAAATTTTTGACACAACCTGTATAACTTTGATTTTTATTTTTTTATACAACATTATCATACTAATACAGTACCAAAATTTTTTGCTTCAAATTCATAAATAAGGACGCTATGAATTTTTAAATTTAAACATAAAAATAATTATTTTTAATTTTTTGGGACACACTGTATCATTTATATATATATATATATATATATATATATATATATATATATATATATATATATATATATATATATATATATATATATAATAATATTCTTCCTTATCATATATATTATCCACCATAATTTCATCCTTATCTATTCATAAATAAAATTGTAGGAAATTTTTAAAGTTAAAAATAAAAAAATCATTTTAATTTTTTGAGACACCCTGTATCATTTTTTTATGTAAAATAATATTTCTCACCATCACATTTATCAAATACCAAAATTTCATCCCTTTATTTTCATAAATAAAATTGTAGGAAATTTTTAAATTTTAAAATAAAAAAAATTATTTTAATTTTTTGAGACACCGTGTATCATTTTATTATGCGTATTAATAATCTTCTACATTATATATATTATTTACCAAAATTTCATACTTATATATTTATAAATAAAGTGGTAGGAAATTTTTAAATTTTAAAATAAAAAAATGCGTCTTTAAAATCATAATTTTTCCAATATTTGACGTAAAAAATTTATTAAACCACCTACTATGATATATTATTTTAATCAGAAAAAAACAAGCAATTTAATTACCTAATCATTTATAGGGTGTCCCTATTAAAAAAAACATGTTTGGGTCATATGTCAAAAATGACAGCTCAAAAAATTTTTTGGCTACGCCACTGGATTCTACGGAAAAAAGTGTCTTTATAATGTGCAATTAGTTTTCTCGTATCTGTAATAACAACAAAGCTACAGGGCCTTTTCAAAAAGTGAAAAAATCGAGAATCACCCTGTATCTCTGAAACGCTTCGCGAGAGCGATGATCTGTTTTTACCATAAATGTTTTTTCCAAAAAGAGCTCGAGGATGGGGTATCAGATTTTTAATATCTCTTATGGTTTCCAAGTTTCCCATAAGGGACAACCAAAATGGGACACCCTGTACAATATCTTCAAAACATAAAAATTATCAAATTTTGCTAATTTATATTACCCACTTACAGTTTCTCGCTGATGTCTCTAATGAATTTTCGATATAAGGCACTCTGGGCGTTATTACCCTCCTAGGGTTGGCCAAAGTTGTAATTTGATGTTCCCTATTTCGTTTAGTTAAACGTCGTAAAGCAGTAGCTTCACGATCTTTCTTCAATTTTTTACAAATACACATTAAAGCAAAGACAAATAGGGGCAGAAGTAGAAGAATGACGAAATACCTAAAAATGTACACTAAATGGAATAACTTTTTATTTTAATTTCATTTATTTATTTTCTTTGTGTGTTTTAGACTAAAGTATCTTTAATTTTAAAAATATATGAAACTTTTAATTTGGAAGGGTATTTAATATTCAAAGTTATACATAAACATCAAATGAGCTTTTACTGCAGAGTAGATTTTTTGAAACATTTATTTTTATGAACTGGGTGTCCGGATTTTGTTGCAAGTGCAGAGGTGTCTTGGTGATTGATTAGAGCTAGAGACTTGCGGTTTTTGGGAACTGTTGCTACTTTTTGATGATGAACGAAAGATGACACTAAAATATTTTTCATGGCTCCTCTTTGTTTTGACATGCGGGGCGAAATTCATTTTTTTCCATTTTTGGACCCCCTTGTATTTCAATTGTCATGTAACTTACAACAAAGTAAAAACTGATATTGAGTGGATTATTTTTACATAAAATTGAGTGCTGTAGCTAGATTTTTTAAAAAAATTTTCTTTTTTCGAGATATGAACCATACATATGATTTTTCTTATGAAAACACCCTGTCTATTTTTCATTTATTAAATAACAGCGGATAAGAGCTTTTAAAAAATACACACAACACTAAATGGTTATTTTATATTTTTAAACTCAAAATTGATGTTTTTCATTTTTAAATTAAATTTCGCATAGTGAGCCATGATATAGACTTCATAACAAAGAATAAAGTTATTCTTGGTTAGTTCTATAGTTCATAATTTGTATACATGTTACAGCAACATCTGAGTTTTAACTACTTTACCACGCTAGAAAATACTTTACCTCGCCCAGCACCCCTATTTAGCCCTAGGTAGCTTCACCGTTGGTCACTTATTAATTAATTAAAAATTAAATAATTTAGAATGACGGTCCTATGTTTTTACTAAAAACAGTGTCCAAAATCAGTATGTATCCATGATTTTAGAAAAAAGTTTAAAATAAAACAAAACAGTAGAAAACCACGTATGAAATCGGTATTTCAAAATTTAAACATCGATAATATTTCGGTAATAGTTTCACACACTGTTTTTACTATTTTGTTTTAATCCTAATGCTTTTCTAAAAATCACGGATACAAACTGATTTTGGACACTATTTTCGGTATAAACTTAGTTGCGCCAATCAATTTTTTTAGTTTTTAATTAATTAATAAGTGAAGAAACTGAGGACCGAGAGAGTAAATAGGGGTGCTAGGCAAGGTAAAAGTAGTTAAAACACCAGATGTTGCTGTAACATGTAAAAATTATGAACTAAGGAGCTAGACTCTTTTGTTTTGTAATAAGTATAAAGTCTATATCATGATCAACTATGCGAATATAATTAACCAATTTAAAACATCAATTGAATTATAAAACTATAAAACAACCATTAAGTGTTATATATTTTTAAAAAATCTCATCTGCTGTAATTTATTTAATAAAAATATATAGGGTGTTCCATAAGAAAAATCATATGTATGGTTCATATCCGGAAAAATTGAAATTTAAAAAATCTAACTACGCCACTGGATTTTACGTTAAAATATCTACTAACTACAGTTTTTACTTTTGTTGTAAGTTACATGACAACTGAAATACGAGGGGTCCCAAAAAAAATGAACTTCGCCCTGTATGACAAAAACAAAGAGAGCCATGAAAATTCTTCTAGTGTCACCTTTTGTTTTATTAAAAGTAGCAACAGTTCACTGAAAACCCGCAAGTCTCTATCTCTAAAAATAACCAAAATTAATTTAGTTACGCTTTTATCCTTACGTAATAAAAGTAGTATTAAAAGGTTTTTATTTTAAAAACACAAGAAAATAGCGAATTAACAACAGCCTCTGTCACCCATTATAATATATCTTTATAGTGTTTAGGCCAAAGTTAAATTGGCAATTTATTATTTATTTTTTAGCAACATTGCCCTTATGTTCCTCAAACGATACTAGCCTTTTTGTTGTAAACCGTAGATGTCCTAGTTAAGATAAATAGAATAAACCAAAAAAAAATGTGGGGTTAATTATAAGGGTGTTCAGTTAAGGGTGTACACTATCTATATCTCAAGAACCCTTGACCTCAGCCAATTGGCAAAAAAAAATTATAACAAAAATGGCAACGAGGAATCGTCCAAAAATATTTTTAACTTTGCAATGTGGCCGTAAGAGGGCGCAACTGTCAAAATAATAATACAAATTTAAAATTAGACCAAAATTTCCAAATTAAGATATAAGTTTGATAACGCCATTGGAAAGCTGAGTAAATTTTCTATGAATTCGGCTTAAACCAAATTTTAATTGGATCAATAATAAGGATGGGGAAAACAAATGAATGTTGTCATATTTAAATCGCTATATCTTGAAAACTTCTTAACCAATTTTAATGAACAAGGTGTCATATGAAAGAATATTTTCATCTCTTTTAATAAACTTTTACAGTGACATAAGTTAGTTTTAAAAAAATAAGTTAGATGGCGCTGTTCGCTGTTGTTAGAGTTTTCCTCAATTTTTTCTAAAATATCAAATGGATCGGTATGCTTTACCTTACAAATTGTAAGAGTGAATAATAAAATCTACATTTCGGCGAAAACCGCATATCGATATCTTTATTCGTTTCGGAGTTATTGCCAAATAACTGGTGATAATAGAAGCAAAAACAAAAAAACGAGTTTATTTTATTTTTATTGTGTAAATTTCTTAACCAATTTTAATTAACAACATGTCAATATGAAAGACAATTTACAACAGACAACAGGTAACAAGTAACAAAAACAAAATTCTGAGAAAAATTGGGCACTTATTTGATGTGTTCGAAATGCTTTCCATCATTCTGAATACAGCGGTGCAGCCTTTGTTGTGTTGACGATACAGCAGTTTCAATTTCCGCCACGGATATGCTGTTTATAGCCATTCTAATTCTCTCGATCATATTTTCTCGTGTTGTTGGTCGAGTTTTGTAAACGAGATCTTTTATTCTACCCATAAATAAAAATCGAGACAAGTTAAGTCCGGAGACCTAGCTGGCCAAGGAAATAAACTTCCTCTTCCAATCCACCGGAAAGGGAATTGCTGGTCAAGGTAGTGACGCACCTGGTTTGCAAAATGGGCAGGACACCCATCGTGTTGAAACCATAAATTTCTTCTTGTCGCGAGGGTCACGTTTTCTAATAACTGTGGCATATCATCAATTAAAAACTGAAGGTATAATTCACCATTTAGAGCTCTATCAAAGATAAAAGGGCCGATAATCTTTCCTTCAACAATTCCGCACCATACATTCACTGTCCAACGATGTTGATGGTCAACTTCACGCATCCAGTGAGGATTATTATCACTCCAGTAATGCATGTTGTGTAGGTTAACTGTACCATTGCTGGTAAATGAGGCTTCATCCGTCCATAGCACTTTATCCAAAAAACGACGATCGTCCCTTATCATGTTAAGAAGCCAATGACAATAATTTAAGCGGTTGTCGAAATCCGTGTCCAGTAAAGCCTGGTGCAAAACAATATGATATGGATGCATGTTAAAATCCGTCAATATTTTATGAATGGAACCAACTGAAAGTCCCAAATCCCTGGAAATTTCGCGAATACTAGCATGTGGATCAACATTGATATAAGCTAAAACGTTTATGATATTCGTCTCATTTCTGACTCTGCGATACCTTATTTGAGCCGAATGTGGTTGGACTCTGCCCGTTTCTCTAAGTCGCCTTGCTAAACGAGTAAACACGTGCCTGGAATGATGCGCCTGATTAGGGTACTGCAAAGCATACTCTCTTGAAGCTCTGGCTGCATTTTGAAAACACTCAAAATACACACGTAACATATGAAATGCTTCTTCATTTGTAAGCGGCATTTTTACTTTAATAGCGGAAATAAGAAGAAAAATTACTTTGACAAGACAACAAACAAATCAAAATGACAGTTACTGCTTTTATTGCCATGACAACTAGACGCAATGTTTTTATTGTTTTTCATGGCTGGCTGTGACAGAACAAGAAGGCAAATAAAAAATAAGAACGCATTACCTCGTGGTTCGATATTAGTTACAATTAGTTCAAGTCAGTTAAAAATTTTTAATCTGGATATTAAGCAGACCTTTTATATGCTATAATTAAATCCATATTTCATTTATTTGTTAGATACTAACTACATTAAACTCGTTTTTTTGTTTTTGCTTCTATTATCACCAGTTATTTGGCAATAACTCCGAAACGAATAAAGATATCGATATGCGGTTTTCGCCGAAATGTAGATTTTATTATTCACTCTTACAATTTGTAAGGTAAAGCATACCGATCCATTTGATATTTTAGAAAAAATTGAGGAAAACTCTAACAACAGCGAACAGCGCCATCTAACTTATTTTTTAAAACTAACTTATGTCACTGTAAAAGTTTATTAAAAGAGATGAAAATATTCTTTCATATGACACCTTGTTCATTAAAATTGGTTAAGAAGTTTTCAAGATATAGCGATTTAAATATGACAACATTCATTTGTTTTCCCCATCCTTATTATTGATCCAATTAAAATTTGGTTTAAGCCGAATTCATAGAAAATTTACTCAGCTTTCCAATGGCGTTATCAAACTTATATCTTAATTTGGAAATTTTGGTCTAATTTTAAATTTGTATTATTATTTTGACAGTTGCGCCCTCTTACGGCCACATTGCAAAGTTAAAAATATTTTTGGACGATTCCTCGTTGCCATTTTTGTTATAATTTTTTTTTGCCAATTGGCTGAGGTCAAGGGTTCTTGAGATATAGATAGTGTACACCCTTAACTGAACACCCTTATTCAAAAACGATTTTTTTGTCAAACATCCTTAAATTGTATTTTGGGATAAAATTTTTACACATTTGGTTCCTCGAACTGGATTTATAAATTAAAAATTTACAGAAAATTTGTAAAAGGTCTATAAGTTTCCTTCGTTAGCATTACCTTTGGCTATCGCGTTTGTCATAAGTGTGTATGTCGGATCAGGTTTAGTAGCGGAGAAAGGAGAATGTTGTTATCGGTTGAGGAGGTTTATTGGTTTCTTCATCGAGTTGCCTTTATAACTTTAACATTAACTTATAGAGCTCTTCGTCCGTCATATCTGCTGAAAACCAACTGAAATAAAGGGTCTTTCAATAAGAGTGATAGTATTTCAAGAGAGATTTTCCATAATCTCATCCATATTTTTTTAATTTCTTGGTATTACCATAATTGTCTTTGGTATTATTATATTTAGTATATAGTGTGCCGTTTATGATGCAGCGTCTGATTCCTTTCGATCGGTTGGAAGTACTAAAGAAATATTATTATAGTAGTAGCTCAGTTGTGGGCTACTTAATGTTTATTTACTTGAAAATTGTAGTCGCCATTAGTTGTGGCCACTCAAACGTATATTTACTCGAAAATTGGGTTGCCATCATAGGTACTCTGCGCAGGCTATACGCTCCACTGTGGAAAAATGTGGTTAACTTTACGTCAAAACTCATCCACAAACTTTTCCACAGTGTAGCGAATAACCTGCGCAGAGTACCGATGATTGGCAACCAAATTTTCGAGTAAATAAACGTTGAATGGTCACAACTGAGCTACCACTTTAGTAATATTTTTTTATTACTTCTAACCCATCAAGAGGAGTCAGACGCTGCATCATAAAACTGCACTTAACTATACTAACACCTAAATATTAAAAATATATGGATTAGAAACCAAGAAATCTCCATTTGAAATGATGTCACTCTTATTGAAAGACCCTATATAATTACTTCTTAATAAATTATTTAGTTTTTATGTTTTCAAAATAACCTGTATTTTTAATTACGGTAAAATACACAAATTGTGTATCATATCGGCAGATATAAAAATATAAATGTACAAGGTGTTTTAGGAATAAGATGTTGATTCTTTAAAATATAAATCCCTCAGTGATTTTAAAAGAGAAAAGTTTAAATAAACATGTTCCTAGTGTTTTAATTCTTTATGCTGCCGCCATAGATTGGGCCAAGTTGGTGGCCGAACTATTTGTTGAAACATTTGTCAAACTATTTGTCAGCAAGTGTACTCGAGAAATTTGGGCCAATCAAGACAGAATGTAGAACGAACTACCCATCCACACAATGGTTGTTTACCAAAGTTCAACAATATTTTTAATTTCTTCCAGTATAAACTGAATTTAATTTAAAAATTTTTTAAGGAAAAATATAGTACTCAAATGTTTTTGCACTTCCGCCGTGGTCCCATTGCAACCAATTAAGGATCTGATACTGGGATTCTGGGGGAAATCGAAAGAAAACCTTAAATTTTAAAGGCAGGTACCTACATATATTTTTTTAACCGACTTTATTATTATACCACCAGCTATGCTTCGCTAGTATTTAGACGTTGCATAAGCTAAGTACTTAGATCATATACCTCCAGTAAGTATTAGAGGAAGTTTTGACGCTGTTAGTACTTAGCTCTAATAACTACTAGATGCAACATTGTTGCTATGCACAAACCGTTTATCGAACAAAAAATAATACTATATATATATATATATATATATATATATATATATATATATATATATATATATATATATATAAATATATATATATATATATATATATATATATATATATATATATATATATATATATATATATATATATATGATACTATATCGACGTAATATAAATTACCTTACTTTGTCAAAAGTTGATCGTTGAGATACAGGGTGTCAAACTTTTAACTTTAATTTAGTTATTTTTTAAATATTTTATTTTCTTATTAGAACTTTATAAATTTGTATAAAGATTTTTTATTAGAAATCGAAAGCTACTAATATTTTTGCTGTTAAATATAGAGGGATACACCTGCGGTCTCTTTGCTTCTGTTTAGAGTGTCATTACTTTTTTGCCTCGGTATATTATGATTTTAGTAGATAATTTTTCTTCTTTGACATTTTTTGCACAAAAAGGTATACTTAATAAATATTGCTACAAGCAACCGTTTATGAGATATTTAAGATTAAACTTTTATTTTCACATAAAGGTTTTCCTTGGCTTTCCTTTACGCTTTAATTAGGCCACCTGGGTTTCTCTAAAGGTCAGTAGAAATTGATACTACAATTTTTGTATGCCAAAATACAACGATTTAAAGTAATTTGCCTTTGTTGAAAAGTTGATCGTTTGCGAGATACAGGGTGTCCAAGTAAAAAAAACATTGGAAATTTGACACCTAGTATCTTGAAAGCCAGCAACTTTTCGACAAAGGGTTATTGCATTAGAACGTTGTATTTTGACCCATAGAATTTGTGGTATGCATTTTGTACAGACCTTTTGTACACTACCAGGTGGCCTAGATAAAGCGTGAAGCGTGAAAGCAATCGGAAAACTTGGTATGGAATAAAATGTTTAATCTGCAATATCTCAAAAACGGTTGCTCGTAGTCATTTTATCAAGTAGCACCTTTTTGTGCGAAAAATATGAAAAAATAAAAAAACTTTTAAAATGAAAATATAACTAGGCAAAAAGATGTGACACTTTGAACCTAAGCAAAGGACTGCAGGATGGCTTTCTCTACATTTTTACGATAAAAGCATTAGCATATTTCATTTCCGCACTTTGAAAAACCTTTTAATACTAAATTTTGTGAAAAAATTTCTTATATTAAATAGCATACTTAAAAAAAAACAAATAACATAAAAACTTTTAAACCCTGCATCTTGCAAACGATCAACTTTTCGACTAAGGTAAATTGCGTTAGATCATGGTTGAAGAATTTCCGGGAGTAGCATTTTGTACAGATTTTTAGAGACACCCTGTAACCATATAACACATATCTTTTGTCTCTCTTAATTTAATCTAAGGACTGTGCAGTTTGCAGGGCCGTGCCTACCGGATGGTGCAAGGCACCAGGGCACAATGCTGCGGGGGCCGAAAATTTTGTAAAAATGGGGATATGTTTGAAATGAAGGGCGGTAATTTGAAAAATAAAAATTTTTAAAAACAGTGCAATTTAAAAGTAGGGGTCCTTTTGGTCTTCAAAAATATTTCATATGAAGGAAAAAGCAATATTTATTTACGGAGAAAACAGCAATGAATTATAAAAGTGGTACTTAACCTGTTTTTTGATCTTCAAAATGTAAATATTTCTATTTATCAAAAGACATTGTTTAAAAAGGCGGCATTTTTTTTGGCACCAGGGCACAAGTCACTATAGGAACGGCACTGGCAGTTTGTTTACCCTCAAGCAGAAAAATTTAGCTTATGTGTCTAGTATTTTAGATGATTTATCTCGACATCTCGATTAGGATATCAATTATAAGTTTTTATAGGTTGTTGGTGTTTAATTCTAAAAGTGAAACACTAACACACACTTTATCAGACTATACTTTTACTAAAATTAACCATATGAAAACTAGACGTAAACAAAGGCTGCGTAAAAGAAAACTCTGCAGCCACTACATAATTCTATTGCAACGTTGCCAATATCAGACGACCAATTTCATAATAAAGTTTTAACATTTTGTCTTTTTTGTCATAGATGTGATGTTGGGAAAGTTAATATTATAGATTTTTTACAGAATCGGCTCCGAAAAATTAGTCAACAATATACCTCCTGTAGCAGATTTTAAGTAACTTGGCTTATTCATGACTATTATAAACGTCTCATACCAAATTTTTTAGTGCTCAGAACTTTAAAGCACTTTTCTCACAATTCACCTTGTCAATGTCGGTGCTCACCATAACGTCAAAATTACTGTATTAATCCTTTTGGAATTTTAATCACTATTTCTTTACATAATTTACGAGGTAACGATTTTTAATTTTTATGAAACAAATATATATAGGCCATTTTTTTCCTAACAATCGCGGTTTTTAATTTAAGTTATTTCCAAAAAATACAAATTAAAATTAAAAAAAAACCGTTTAGTTACCTTGAGGGAGAAACGATTATAATTATTTAAGAAACAAACTACTTTTTTAAAATTTCAAATGATCTAGCACCTAGATATAATGGGCACCGTAATTCACCTTTGTTTTCGAAACTTTTCTAAATAATTGCTGTCATTGCGGTATTTTTGGAATTACATTACAAAAGTTATACAAATATTTTTTCTATATTTTAATGTACTATGTCTTATTAATGAATTTTGACTGTACCGCCAAAAAAATCATAAAAATGTACCTTTTTGTGCACGAATAAATTATACCCACTCCCCATGACACCCACGGTACTTTAGTTTATAGACTCTATCATGAATAAATTCTTGTGGTATTAAATTTTATTTTAAAAATAGGGCAATTTTTAAATATTAATTATTTTTTCTCTTATGCTCAGATATTTGATTAGACAATTTAAATAAAAGTTTTGCGTTAAACCAATGTGTCTAAAGAAAATCAGTATTAACCATAGGGGTAAGAGTTGTGGTGTTTAGGTTTCTTTCAGTCTGTTATTTAGAATAAAGAAGTTAAAATTAACATTATACAGGCAGTGCGTGCCGTATTATCCATTAGGCTGACTAGGCTACAGCCTAGGGCGCCATGAAAAAAATAGGCGCCAGACAGGGGAGTTATAGGCGCTAAACAGAGGAGTTTTTAAAAAGTTTAGGTCGGGTGGGTATTAGAAGAAATACGTCTGTGAATAAGGTGCTTTGAAATAAATGAAATAGGCGCGAAAAGGGGGAATTACTTTTTTTTTGTTTTTTGGTCATCGAATTTAATTTCGGGTGGTGAAGTAAGGCGCCTGAAAAGAAAATAGGCCCAAGGGAGGTAAGGACCTTTTTTTTTTTTTGCACTTCAAATTTTTTTGTTATGCCAAATAAAAATAGGCGCTCTGGGACTTGTAGCCTAGGGCGCCTCATAGGGTTAATACGGCCCTGTATACAGGCTGACTTAAAAGTGTTATTATTTTTTTAATTAAAAATAGCATTGACCATATTTTTAGGCAAACTTATATAACTTTCTTTAAATACTATATTTGATATAAAACAGTTTTTATGATAGGTGAAGATAGCTTCCTTGTCGGATCGTAGACTAAGATCTATATTTCTAAAATAATAGTATATAAAAATTATGTCTTTACTTTAAATAATATAGAAATTAACAATTTCTTTTACTTTAATCTCAGAAAATCAGAAATTTTCCGGCCGTGGGCAAAACTGTAGTGCTCTTGGCCTTGCTGTATTCACGTATTCTTGTCCATGGTCAAGGTTAATGGGTCGATGCATTTGCAATGTTGCAACATAATATGCAGGCACGAAATAAAACAAAAATTTTTGCCTTCTGGCGTGAAATACTGATATTATATTGAGTCATTATTGAGTGTCAATCACTCAATCTATATACAAACAGACTGTCCCCAAATGAGGTTTAAGAGGAAAAATAATTGATAAAATAATATTTTTAAATAAAAACTTTTTCTTTATAAAAATTTTAATTTTAAAAGAATATGATTGACTTGACTTTGTATACAGGGTACGCAAAAACTTAAGAAACATTATTTTTCTAAAAGAGTAAACTACCTTGTCTCTCCGGTGGCGTAGTGAACAGAGCTTTGGTCTCGGAAGCCAGAAGTCACCGGTTCAATACCTTACATACAATACAATAGGACTTTTGACACTGTCATCTAAGAAAACACTTGAAAAAATGGACATTTACAATGGAGCAGGAATTAAATGTGTTGATTTGAAAAATATCAAAAATTTATTGTGACTTTTGAATACACATGAAGAGCTACTTACGTTACTGGGCACATATACCATATGGAACTACCTTCTGGGACCATAAGACCGGTGGACAATAAAGACTATCTTTGTACTTTTAAATAAACTAACTTAACTTTGGTTATTTTTTTAAACTAAACTAACTTAATTTGGTACGGGCATATCCCCAACTAGGGGTAGCCCGTACGGGCCTAACTAAACCTTTAACTTATTACTTGACTTCACCTCTACTACCCTTACTACTTTAACCATCTTTCTCCTCCAATATAGAATTTGAAGGTTGACCTTGTTATTGTTTAAGTATGGCCTAGAAAATTGTTAAATTTTATTAATATTGGTTTATAATTTAAATGGTTTAAAACCTGGACATAATCATGACTTGTTTTGTATTTGGAAAAATCCCAATGTTAAGTAACCTAATTAAAATGTACACTTATTTTAGAATGCACAAAACGTATATTTTTAAAATTTCCAAAATACATACTTCTTTATAGTAGATGTTCACATTATTACTAACAGAGATTTTCTCTGTTAATTTTCAGGATATTTATCTAAACAAACCGAAAAAATATTTGTCCTACAAAATGTAAGGTTTCATCAAACAGTCCCCTACCATCAACATGTATGATTAACGATGTCTTGAAAAATAACTACTAAACAGCTGATTTTTTTCTGTTGATTAAATTATATTTATATAATTTAACACTCACATAATTGCGAGGTACGTTATCCTATAATATACACATAACCTAAATTTTATAGTTTTAGGGAAAACGGCGTTTGAAAAGGACCAGGCGGTGACACAATTTCCATGGAACTGTTTATTGTGAGGTCGTTCCGACCTTTTTCTTTAAAAATAAAAAAGTTAGCTTATACATATACATATACACAGTTTTATGTGAGAAATGACTTGAAGAATTTAAATTTAAAAAAATAAACAGGGTGTTTTATTTAAAATATTAGTATAAATAGACAAAAGTCTATATATATATATATATATATATATATATAGTGGTGGACAAAAGTATGGAAAGATTATTATTTTGTACATTTATTGAACACACCACGTATATAAAAATTCTTATATTTATATCTGAAATTAGGATAAGGATAAACAACTTTTAACATTGTTGCTGCTTATCTCTGGCTATTTTTCTCTCGCGTTATCAGCATTCTTGGTTTGCTGCTGGACAAAAGTATGGAAAGATTTTTTCACATCAATATAAATACAAGCTATTTGTATATTTCAGTTTTGGTTTGCATATTCTGCTTATAACTACTTTCTTAACAATGGGAAAAAATAAATATTTTTCCGATGATTTGCGCAATAAGGTTGTGGAGTTTAAAAATCAAGGCGTGAAACAGTGCATTATTGCAAAAAATTAGGAATAACGGAAGGCGCAGTTTCTAAAATATTAAGAAAATTTCAGTTAGTGGGTAGTGTGAAGAGTGCTCCAAAACCGGGCGACCCAGAAAAACCAATTTCAGAATAGATAAAGTCATTAAACGAATATCAATATCAGATCCAAGAAGACCATCGACGAAAATAAAAGACGAAATATGCCGACATTATAACGTAGATGTATCGGACCGTACTGTGAGGCGTCGATTATGCGAAGCTGGACTTCTAGGAAGAGTTGCAGTTAAGAAACCCCTGCTTTCAAAGAAAATCGCAAGGCCCGAATTAGGTTTGCTCAACAACATCTAAATTGGACTGCTCAAAAGTGGAATACTGTTCTCTGGAGTGACGAGAGCAAGTTTAATATTTTTGGTTCGGATGGAAGAACATATGTGAGAAGACCAGTAGGAAAAGATATGATGTTAAGTACCAAATACCAACGGTGAAGCATGGCGGTGGTAACGTGATGGTCTGGGGATGTTTTTCCCGGTCTGGTACGGGACCAGTAATAAAAATAGATGGGAAAATGGACCGATTTATGTATAAAGATATCCTAGAGAATACAATGCTGCCATACGCCGAAGAAGAAATGCCACTTACCTGGCGATTTCAACAAGATAATGATCCGGAAACATTCTTCACGGTTCGTAAAAACTGGTTTCTGGATCAAAGTGTGGATATATTAGAATGGCCATCGCAGTCACCCGATCTGAATCCCATAGAACATCTCTGGGAACATCTAGAGCGAAAAATCAGACAAAGAAGTATCCATAATAAAAATGAATTATGGGAGGCCTTGCAAGACGAATGGAACAGAATTCCTGTTGAAGTTTGCCAAAACCTGGTTGACTCAATGAGTAGAAGATGTCGGGATGTAATTAAAGCAAAGGTTATGCCACTAAATACTAAATTTAGATTAATTTTTTTCATATTTTGGATTATTAATTTTTCTTTCCATACTTTTGTCCACTGGAATAGTAACGTTTTTAAGTTAAACTTTTAATAAATGTACGGATAACTTAAATTATTTTTGTTTGTGTTTTATTTTTTACCAAGGGTCTTGACTGTGGGGCAAACATATCTAACATTCTCTTGGAATAAAAGTGAATAGACTTTTAAAAATCTTTCCATACTTTTGTCCACCACTATATATATATATATATATATATATACTCATCCCCAAATTAGGTGTCCGTTATTGGCATTTTGTAGTCTCCTTAAGACTAAAGATTAGAAAACAATTGAAAATCGGGTTTTTGAGTTATACAGCAAAATACCTTTTTTTTAATGACCTGTTTATTTATTTGTTTATTTGGATCAAATTTAGTAATTAAAATTTGACCCATTTCCTGACGACCGATCAATCTGAAATTTGGTACACGCTCCTAATCTTAGTGACAATACAATATTATATATTTTTTATGATTGTAAATCCAAGATGGCCGCCGATACAAAATGGTTAATTACATAATTTTTTCTACAATCACCTTAATATGCGTATCAATTAAAAGGGCTTGAATGGTCGAATAGAGTTCACTATAAAAAAATATAAAATATAAGATGGCCGCCGCCACAAAATGGCAAATAACGTATTTTCCAACTACCTCAATATAAAATTGTTCCGTTGGTTAGTTCTGGTTACCCATAGTAAGGCATTAAATAAACTTAATAGAATGAGAAGTATTAACTAACAACAAAACCAAAAACTTGAAATTAATTTAAAAAAATATATGTCAAGCGGTTTAATTTGTTTTCACCTTTGGCGTAAAGTACCTTTCCGCCCACAGCTGATTGTTGCCCTTGCAGAGCTCGGGCAACAGCTTTCAGCCGCGGGCGTAAAAGTGCTATTTTACGCCCGTGGTACAAAAATAACTATTTTTTGCATAATTTAAAGGACGTTGTCTTTCAACAGATTGTTTTCGAGATACGCCACTGCTTAAGTAATATCATGTATGTTAGTATGTTATGTTTATGGTATCATTTCGAACATGTGTTTTAAATTTAAAATCGTAAAACGATAATATTTAAAATAGAGAAAACAGAAAAAGTAGCGGCATGTTGAACAGGACCATGTGTGTTTATTTTCATAACTTATCCAATCTCAATTGCGTCCCGATAGATTTCAATACACTCATATGAATTCTGTCAAAAATTTAACTATCGACCACCAGCCAATCAATACCGTCGGCGCCAAGCGCCTCTCGCGCCGCGACGTCCCGAAATCGCTGATCCAGGGCGTCGACACGGCAACAATTTGGCAAATTTGTGTATTGTTCAGTTTTTGTGTGTGGTGTTCGAAAAATGACTGCCAAGGTACGTTAATGTGTTTACTTATTTAATTATCAATCGGTCTGACAAATTAGATTGGTACATAAATCGACGAATTAAAAGCTGAGACTACTAATGTTTCGCCCGGAAATGATTACTTACGTCAAATAAATATTTGAGTTTTGGAGGCCGATTGTTGAAAAACAACGCGGCTGTTGAGATTTATTTAAAAGCTTTGTCAAAGCTTTGTCGTCTTGTAGTTGAAAAGCAGGAGCAAATTGATTTTATTTTGTTTCTTTATCTTTGGACAAACCACGAAGGCTAAAAGCATAAATACTAACGTACCGTGGGTGTCTTAAGCGAGGTAAGAGGGAGTTTGTTGACACGGGACTTAAATACTTGAAGATTTGGGGGAAGGAAAGACCTCCGCGGGCAGCAGGTTCCACATTCTAGAAACTCTAGGGATAAAAGAACGAACAAAGTGGGAAGTTCGGGGCTTGTCCAGTTGGACCGTATAGGGATGCATATGCGCGGAACCATGAGTTTCTCTATTGGGAACCGTGGGTGGAGAAACTATACTGGACAATTCTTCAGAGCAAAAGCCTTAGAAGTACCTATAAAAAGCGATAAATTCCCCACAGCCCGACGATGGGCAAGAGAAGGAAGCCTTTCTGTAAGTGAAGGATCATTAATAAGACGAATAGCTCCTCTTTGAATATAATTAAGAATGCTTAGGATTGTGGGGGACGCCATGCCTCAGATATGAGAACAATATTCCAAGGAAGGTCGGATTGGGGACACATATAAAGTGTATAAATTTGGAAGGGAAAAATACTTTTGGCTCGAAAGAGAAATCTAAGCTTTTTTGAAGCTGCCGTGGCTATAGATACAATGTGTTTATGTGTTTATGATGTAGTTTGTAGCATTGAATAACATCTTGTAAAGATACAGGAGTGATCATTCTTAAGTCGGCAGTATTGCTGACTTCCTTATTATTTGAGATATGAAGTCGGTTACATTAGTAAAGTTTTAGTACCATTTCTGCTGATAAACGTGCTGCCAATCGAAAAGCAATTGAACATCAGGTTATCGATTTATTACGAAAGTTGTACTTTTTTAAATAGAACACTATGTATTTAGAGCTTTAATAAAATAGTATATTTGATATGTATGTGTATATCTTATAGTTAAAAAATATGGCCATCCAAATCTAAAAAATAGTCCGTCGTGTCTATTTTATCTTTGACACTAAACATGACACAAAAAAAAAAGAAAATAATAAAACGCTCATTTTTCTGTTTTTTTTATTGGTTTTTTGGGCATATTTTTGTCAAAAATATATATTTTTTTATTTAAAAAGCGTCATTCGTTGGAAAATCTAATTTTCTACAACTTTTCTGTTGACTACTACCGGGAAAAAAGTGAGTAGTTTTCGACCTAACCTTAAAATACTGAGAAGGGGATGTTTACACCCTAAATGGTAGCACTCCGCGGTTTTTTAAATTGATATTTAATATTAATATTTAAAAAATAAAACAGTTTACCAATTTTTTTACATAATTTAATTACTATAGCGTCTGGTATATAAAATAAAAAAACATGGTGAACTTTTATTGTTTTTTATTTCATAGTCGGCGTTAATGAAGACAAACTAAACTTGTAGAAAAACAACAAAGTCAGTCTTTTACAATGTTTAATTTGCATTTTTTACCACGATTTAATGCATTTTGCAAGGGCGACCAGAAATCAAAATGATATATTTTATTTAAAGAGAATATTTAAAAAAATTGTTTTGTTAACTCAATTTCACACTATTTGCAATGTTGTTTTAGCCGACACATCAAATTCTTTAAAAAATTAATTGATTTGACAGTTACTTATTACATACAATTATATTATACAACTTGTGACATATCTCTTTAATATTGAAGCTTCTTCAGACTTGCAAATAAAACTAATAAATACTAAGATATACAAATTCAAAACTTTAATATTTTTAGTAGAACATAAAATGGTCAAAAGGTATTTGGGATTGTATTTTGTTTTAAATACACTAAAAAATAAATAAAGGGGGTAAGGTATTAAATTTACAACTCACGTTTTCAAAGTCGGTGCCCCTGATAACTCCAAAACTACTGCACCGATCCTTTTGAAATTTTAAACACTATTTCTGTACATCATTTACGAGGTAACGCTGTCGAGTTTTTTTTAAGCGCATTGGTTTAAGGGGGGTAAGGTATTCAATTCACAACTCACGTTTTCAAAGTCGGTGCCCCTGATAACTCCAAAACTACTGCACCGATCCTTTTAAAATTTTAAACACTATTTCTGTACATCATTTACGAGGTAACGCTGTCGAGTTTTTTTTTCATAATTTTGATTTTGCAATAACAAATTAGCCGATTTTTTCCCACAAAATTGTGTTTTTCACTTCAAAGTGTTCGAAAAATGAAAAAGATTTGGAAAAAAACAAACTCGACAGCGTTACCTGGGGAAAACTATTATCTAACGAATGAACTTTGATTTTTTGATTTCGGATAATCCAGCACCAAGTTATGAGGGGCACCGCAATTCAACTTTTTTCGAGACACGTCCGAACAATTGCTGCCATTGCCGTATTTTTTAATATTTTTTGTGTAAATTTGATGAAACATTCTTCGAATGTCATACTTTAATGTACCATTGGTTGAGTAAATAAATTTTAACTGTGTCGTCAGAAAAAATCACGAAAACATGGCTCTTTTTGTACGATTTGACCTTAGCCCCCCTAAAGGTAAACTTGATAAAGTGTCGTGGCTGAATTTGTGTAGATGGGCTTCGACTAGCTCGAATTAATCAAGTTGTTGTTATCCCCCTGCTGATTAGGTTAATGAACTATTGGTAGCCGCCAAAGTGATTTTTTTTAATAAAAAAATATTAGTTTAAATTCTTAAGTAAATACTATGTGACAACCCAAAAAGTAAAAATATTTTTTTTTACGAGTGATCTTTAAAAATAGTCCCCCATACTTCATAAGTGATTCTAAATTTGTTGTTAAACATTAATACCTTATAACCAGGTTAGGACTTTTAACTCTGTTATTTGTGCGTATTCTTTGAACTACTTTAGACATCTTGGTACAGAAAAAGCGATGAGAGCTAAAAGCTTGCTTTAATAACACCCAAAAATTTTGCAACTTAAATTTTATTATTTTTTACGATTTTCTGTAACTGACGTAAATTCAGAGGAAACCAAATAGTGGGTTACCACATTTTATCTATCTATCATTACATTTATGGTTTTACTAATTTCAGTTTAAATTAATACATACAATTTCAATAAAACACATTTTACGTTAACAAATAAAATTTTTACAAATAAGTATTATTTAGGTGATTTAAAAGTGTCAGTGATAAACTTTATTGTTTAAACTCTAAAAGAGTTAAAAGATTGCCCTTCACATATTGTATATAGTGCTAAGTATTTGTGAAACGGTAATAAATTATGAAATGTGTGAAAATTAATTATGAATTATGACGAATGAGAGTTTATGGTTTTTTTGTGAATAATTTTATAGTTATTAAGTGTTTATTGTGTAAAAGGGGATACGTTAAAACCTCTGTATTTATCTAGAAAAATTGCGAAATCAATGGATAGGATACATAGTATTTCACAGATGCTGCATGATAAGGTAAATGATACTTTAATGTCTATTACTTTTATAAGCATAAATAAATTATGTTATACGGTTTTATTACTATAAAAATGATGTAGGTTATGTACTTAAATCTAAAAATAATTTGGTAAGTCGTAGCTACCAGATCGCACCAATTTTCTCATCAATCTGGGGTATTGATCGGATAAATATAAAATCATTGGGCCTAGCGTATCCAGAGTAAATATTAACAAAGACAATTATAGTTTCTATAATTGTCTTTGATATTATGATAGAAATTCCGCGTGCCCAACGATTTTATTATTTGTCCGATCAATACTCAAAATTCATGAAAATATTGTTTGCAATCTGGTAGCTAGGACTTAGCAAATTATTTTTTAGCTTTAAGTACATAACTAACATCATTTTTATTGTAATAAAATCGTTTAACATAAAAAAATATATATACTTAATTTATTTTCAAGTTTTTAGTTTTGTTGTTTAGTTTCTTTCAATTTTTTTGCTATTAAGTTAATTTTATGCCTTACTATTACTTGGCTTATTTCCTGACAATTTGTTGCAATCTAAATCTTCTATACATTGGTGGGAGACCCATGCTTGGATCCTGATTTTAAGTTCTTTGTTTAGATTACTTGACATACGTATACTGTCTCAACTATTTTAATTTATTCAAAATTAGCTCTATTCTACTAATTAGGCCCTTTCATTGGATACCTATATAAAAGTACGAAAAAAATATGTAATTCGCCATTTTGTGGCTGCGGCCATCTTTTTCACCATTTTTTTTTAATGTGAGCTCCATTCTACCAATTTTTTTGATACCCATTAAGGTTGCTGTGAAGTAATATACAGGGTGTTTCTATAGAAATGCGAAAAATTCAAGGAGGTGATTTCTTGTTCAAAATAAAGGGACAGATTGCTTTATATCCATGGGGCCGCAAAAAAAAATCAACAAAAAAATCTCTTTATGGTGTTGCTTAAAAACAAAATGAGCATTGTATTTAAACTACCAAGTAATGTCAAATAAAGGCATAGTACGAATGCCTTAATGGGTGACTGCAAAAAGATAGAATTTTTTATAAAATAAATTTCCCTGTCCCTGCATGTCATGATTTACATTTAATTTTCTTTATTTTAAATCGGTAAGTTTGACGAAAAAATACAGAAATTAAAAAGTTTTTAGATAAACCAGTATATCCAAATTTATATTTTTTGAGGTCATTGCGTAAGTGTCTCTTTAATTTTGGTAAACATAAAAAAGACGAATAGTCTAGTTCCACTCCTGCCATTAATTTTAATAAAGTGCAAAAATAATAAGAAAGTAAATTTTTATAATAAAAATATTACCGTAAAATTTCATTATTCTAGGGCTTATCGTTTTCAACATAAAAAATAAAAACTTTATATTCTGTCATTTTTCTACCGCGATATCTCCCCTTTTATGTTATGCATAAATACTATATTTTAGAGTGAAATTGACCCTGTTAAGCTATATTGCCCCTATGAACTGGTAGGTCGCCTGAAATAAAATAAAGAAAAACACCCTAAAAAACCTTGAAAGTCTAATAAAAATTCGACGTTTCCGTGGCAGAATTTTTTGTTCTTTTTTGGGTTTTTTAAATTTATTTTGATTTAGGCGACTAGCCAGTTCATAGGGGTCAAACTATAACAAAAATCCCTCCTAGTCAATTTTTTCAAATGGAAGCCCCATCATTTTTTACCTTATTCTATTAAGCATCAAAAATGAGGATAAGTTTGTAAAAAAATGTCTTTTCCAAAATTTATAATTGTCAAAATATTAACGATTTAATATTATCTTACTAACAATGCTTTTAAATATTAAATCGTTAATATTTTGAAAACTATACATTTTTGAAATAAACATCCATATACAAACTTGACTTGACTTTTAAGATTTTTGTCGTAATAATTTTTAACGAATATTTTTGGCCACTCTGTATTTATTAATTGTGAAAATATTAATACAGTCTACCAAAAAGTTCTTTTTTACAAGGAACCCAACCCCAACTCATATTAAATGCTTTTGTTTAGAAGAAATTGATGGTTATGTAATAGTTTGCAAACGTCATATTTGATATAAAATTTAAAATAAGTCAAAAACGGTTTGACTTAGGTATAGAATATTATGCATAAATTATGTTTAAAATTTTACGCAGAATTTAAAAATAAATAATATATAGGGTGTTCCATTGAAAATAAGGAAGTAGACATCAACTTCCGCTATGACCGAAAGTGGTAGAGCTGTCAAAATATTTTAGTTATATGTCCCCCACTGACTTTATAATGTTACCAAATTTTAAAAATTTTCCAAAGCGTACTTCTCGAGAAATCGATCGCGGCAGTTCCTGGTGGAACACCCTGTATTTAACTGCCACAAATGTAATATTTTTTTATTTGTTTAATTTTTTCTTTGTAAAAACGAAACTAAGAAATAACAAAATGTTGCAACACCCACGAGTAATAATTTTCTTATATTTAGCTACACCTGACAAAATTTAGAAAAACACAAATAAATTTGTCCGCGGAACACGTTGCTAAAATAAAAAAAAACAGATTTTTTCTATATCCTTCTAAAAACAAAAGAATTTTTTTTAAAATTTTTTTCATGGGCATAGTTTTTACATCTTTTTTAAAGAAAGAGACAAAATGCAAATGGATGGCACAATTTTTTATGAGTATTCATTGTATGGCATTTAGCTGGGATTATTTTTGTAGTTAATACATAAGTGATCTAAGGGTCTTAGCATTCATCTATTTGACTAGTATTTATAAATATTGGTTTTATTTCAATAAAAATATATTTACCTAAGAAAGAAAGATAATTAAATGGATGGTCACTCATGTCAAAAATACAAATCCATAGAACCTTACAAGTGAGTTTTCAGCGTACCCTAAAATTTTAGTACCTACTCTAACCACCAGATAGCGAAAGTTAAAACCAGACCAATCAGAAAATTGGTCGATTGACCTACGTTCGCTATCTGGTGGTCAGGGTAGGTACTAAAATTTCAGGGTACGCTGAAATCTCACTTTGTAAGGTAAGGGTCGCGACATTCGGCCATATTGCTTTGACGTATTATGACGTCACATCTCCCGTTTTTCGGCCATGTTGTTCAGTGCCGGAGATAAACAGTTTATTGTATTAGTAGAAAAACCGTTTACACTACAGTTTTTAATTATTATTAAGTTGTAAATTCTTTTACTTTAAATAAAAACATTTGGAATTACATCTTTCAACAAACATCACTTCCAAAACAATGCAAAATGAAATGCGCAAATTCTAGATGCCACTGGATTGATCATCAGCTTTGATTTTACCCAGTCTTGCCAACTTTTCTCCGTGGAGTGCCAATGCAAAATGAAATGCGCAAATTCTAGATGCCACTGGATTGATCATCAGCTTTGATTTTACCCAGTCTTGCCAACTTTTCTCCGTGGAGTGCCCTTCCTTGCGTCCCCGACCTCGAACCGCCCAAAAGTTGAGGATATGTCGCAACCTTATAAATATAAACTAACCTTGTTCTTTGGTCAAGTGTAGCTTAGTCCTTCGATTGTTTTTAAAAGAAAATAATAATATTAATAATAATTTAATCAAACAAATATTTTTTTATGCCATTATGAAAACAACTTTGAACCGTATTGCTCTGTTTCAGACTTACTTAAAGAAGATTTTAAATATTATAATTTTTATTATAGATTGCCACCCCCTCCCCATATGACCATCATACCTACTTCAATAGTTTTCCATTTTCACTTAATTATTAGTAATTTATTTATTTTGCATGGTAAATTTATTGTTGTGTAAATAACTATACTTTGAACCGAAAAAACAATTAAATTGGTATGATTTAAATAATATGTTAATAAAACTAAATTGGCTGCGTCGCTGGTAGTGTATATTCGATAATCCCGCACGTTATTATACTTAGTTTATATTTTACAGTGTTTTAGTTGGTTGTAAAATTTGATTAAATGGTTTTGATTCCTGGTGACTCGTAATAAGCTCTACATGTGGTATTAAATTTTGTGAAATATACACAAAGGATTACTTAAATTTTTCTGGGATGAAAAATTATAAGGTACTTGTGTAGTGGCGTAGCCAGAGTTTAGGGGCGGGAGGGGCGAGGTCCCTTTAGGGCGCCTGTGTTTTGAAATACAAAGTTTTTTTAAGTAACTGCTTCAGATTCAAATCTTACTTGGGGTAAAGAAATACATCAACAAAAGTATGAAAACGGCCAAATATCTTAAAAACATCAGCATCTGGTGGTGACCTTGCATTCAACTAAAAGACGCATATACATATATTTTAAGGTTAAAATAACTTTTTAAATTGGAACCCGCATTTTTATTGGAGAAATTGAACGCGAAGGAAAGTTTGTTTATAACCCTCTTAATAAGGTAAATAAAAAGAGTTATTAAGGCAACATGTGATGGTTAATTGTTTGGTACAAAATATCTTTAATTTTAAAAGCAAGCAGATGAAAAAAACTTTAAATTTAAAAATTGTTTAAAACCAAACAGAGCATCTTACAACTATTATAATTATTTCGGGGTTAAATTGACTTCTAGATGTATATTTGACCCATAGGTTTTTACTTGACCTTTTAATGAATAGTCAACGAACTTTTACTCTTATTTTATAGGTACTGTTTCATTCACGCAAAAAGGTATTTTGCCCCCTGTGGCTACACCGCTGTACTTGTGGTGTATGAATTTTTAATGACATATTCTAACGTTTTTTTAAAAAATTAGGTAGTAAAAATTAAGCTCTAAAATTAAATTTGCTTAATTTTATACAGATTGTCCGCGAATGGGATTTACAAGAGGACAAATGGATAAAAAAATATTTTTCAAAACAATTTTTGCTTGGTAAAAAATATGATTTACGAATAGTAAATAGTGATTCTGTATACAGGGTTCGCAAAAACTTAAAAAACATGGTTGTTCGCTAAAAGTAAACTATTACCCTTTTTTTTAATTTTTAAGCAAAATATCATAAATTTTTTTATTTTAAATAGCAGTTAAATGACTTTGTTATTGTTACGTGGGTATTAAAGAGTTTTATGAAACTGATTTTCTAATTGTCAAAAATTAATGATTTTAAATTTTTTTAATAAAATTACCCAACAAAAACATTTATGGTTTGCTTTTAAACTGCTGCTTATTCCTATACAACACAATTTTTCAACTGCAATCAAATGTGATCAAGGCCTTTTTGCCGAATTACGGAGTTTAATAATATTTCGTTTCATTTTTTTAATCGATTACACACTTTATTCTAAATACATTTTCTTAATTGCATTTTAATTTTAAATAATAATAAAAATAAAGATACTTCATTTTTGGACAAAAATCATATTTTTCAAGGTTTTGTGAACCCTATATACAAAATTAACATTTTTTCTTCGTGAATCATATTTTTTTACAAGCAAATATTTTTATGAATAATGACTTTTTTATGAAATTTTTGGTTCATTTGTCCTCTTGTAAACCCCATCCGTGGACATTCTGCAAAACTTAAATAAGAGAATGGTTTAATCTCTAAAAATTTATTCAATATTAATGTTTTAAGGTAAAATTTTTGGCATATTTTTTTATTCTTTATGTAATATTGCAAGCGCTTACTAGCTCTTCATAATACAGTGTGGTCCATTAAGTGTGCAATGGGAAAAATGCATTTTTTTTTAAAGTATATGATCTCAAACTGTATTAGCAGTATAAGTTTTATTTAAAGTTCAATGGTATTCAGGGTGGGCCAAAAAGACTGAAATTGCTTAGAAGTGAAGTGCCTTTATCTTAAACAAAATGGAAAGGTAATGAAAATAATTTTTTATTTGTTATGTTTTAATTTCAATTAAACAATTCTTTACTTGGTGGTAACACAAAATTTTGTAAGGGAATTTTTTATATGCACATTATTATTTATAATATATTGGCCTTAACAAAACCATTTTGTATTTGTAATATTCTAAAGTCCTATTAAATATGCTTGCAAAAACCTTAAGTTAGCGGTTAGATAAAAAATATATTCAGTTAAATTTTACAAATTCGCTTTTATTTAATTATTTTTTTTAAAAACCAAGTAAATTGTAACTGCTTTTAAAGATATATTAAAATCGAATAATAAAAATGTATTATACAGGGTAAATTCAAAATTTTTCAAAAATCGGTATCTATACATAGTTTTTAATTTTAAATAACTTTTTATTTACCACTGTATTGTATTTTTAAATATAAAATTTATTTTTTGAAAAAAACAATACTTTACCCTTAAAGAGTTTGTATTTTGTTACTTACTTTGTATACCAATAAATTTGACAAAAATGACAACGAAAAAGGAAAGAAAAACGTTTATGTATAAAAGTTTCATAAATTTTATCTTTTATCTTTTGAGCATAACAAAATAAACAAATAAATATCAAGAACCTAAACAAAATAAGGAGGTAAACTTTTTTAAATGGACTGCCCTGTATACCTGACCTTTTAATGGTGACATAATATACAGGGTGTTCCATTTAAAAAAGTTTACCTTATTATTTTTCTTGAGTTTAGATGTTTATTTTGTTATGCTTAAAAGATGATGGATAAAAAAATTATACAAGAGGTTTTTCTATCCTTCGTGGTTATAGCTAAAAGTGGGTGGTAAAATATACATACATGAAAATCCTGTACACTACCCTAATGGACCACACTGTATATAAAAAACGTAATTTTCTTTACACACAACAAAAAATATTTATAATATGGGGAAGAGCCCAATATATATATATATATATATATATATATATATATATATATATATATATATATATATATTTTAATTTGATTTGCGTGTTATCCAGTTTATGCTTCTAAACGCCTTTTTTACAATGTCGTGTCAATTCTAACCTGGACCCTTATTCTTGAATCTCTGGGAGGAGAACTTTGCGGGAAGTGAGTAAAGTTCACGAAAATATTGTCAAAACAGTATTCTTAAAAAAAGAAGAAGTTCACTGTGAGCAAGCAACTCCTGGAACTAAAAGTTCTCCACCTCTTGAGGTGGAGAAAATTCGTTCCCGCCGTTCTATAACCTTTCCATCAAAGTTCCCGGGAGTGTTCCCCTCCCGGAGATTCAAGAATAAGCGTCCTGAGGGTTTAAGCACATATGGTTAAAGTCTAAGCTGAAAAAAATGTGCCAATGTCGCTTTATGTCACTACCTGACATAGGTAATGTATTGATTTTTATAAAATATGCTTTATAGCAGTATAGTAGACCAAGGATTGAAACGATATTGTAAAAGCAGCTCTAAGACAGGATCATGTTTGAAACCGAAAAAAAAATGTGGCAATACTCATCCTATACTTATGAGGTGATAAATCTTGTAGATGGTACTTTTTCAACGAATATAATTTTTAAAAACAACTTTAATTGGCGTAAACAAAAACAATATTTTCATAGTTATAAGAGTTTTAAAAAAGCTTAAATAAACAAGCTTCTTTAAAGTAATAAGTATATCTTTTCTTTTAATCTGTGTACTCTGGCCCAAATTAACAAAAACTCCTTTAGGAATATTTTTTTCATAAAATGTGTTCTTCGACAATTCTTAACATTCCTATTAGACAGTATTCGATAAAAATTCTTAATGCACTACATTTTTTTAATCCAACTTATAACACCATTACTGTATTTCTTTGGAATTTATGCCGAGAAATAGATCTATAATGGTATTAATTTTTAGGTTTCTTAATAAATTTTATTTTATAAGTACAGTATCGACTTATTTAGTTTCGATATTAGAAGTAACCTTACAATAAAAATACCCCAAGTGCGTAAATGTATCAACTTTGAAAACAAATATAAAAAATGCAGCGTCAAATGACGTCAAGAGAATTAATTAATGGAATTCAATTACTGGTTACATGAACAGTATTCCACTTTTTACGTCAACAAAACAAAATAGACATTTCATTAAGAAGTAGAATAAATACATTTCAAAAAAAATATATTTTTTTCTTTTAATATAAAAGTGTCTTAACTTTTAGAAAATAAATAAGAATTTTACGGTTATAGGGTTCTACTGCATTATTTATGATATATACAGTGACCGCCAGAAATGCTGAAACATAGAGAATTTTTTTATTTTTAATTTGTTCAAAAAAATTATTTTTGATAAAAACCTCTCAGCACACACCAAAGACAATTATAGTTAGTAAAACTATTATTGTCTTTGCATACACTGAAACTCACAAAACACTGATCAAAAATTAAATAAACACCAGCATATACGAGGTATTTGCAAATTAACGAATATGACACAAGAGAAAACTATCTTTATTTTTGAACTTAGAGAAAAATTTTATATGGAAAACATGTTTAGAAATAAAAGTTATGTTATATAATAAAAGCAAAGCCCCCCATTAAAAAATTGGAAAATGCTACTTTTTCTACTTACCCTTTATAGAGATTTTTTTAAATCTTTGGACAAACCACGAAGACTAAAAGCCTAAATACTAACGTACCGTGGGTGTCTTAAGCGAGGTAAGAGGAAGTTTGTTGACACGGGACTTAAATACTTGAAGATTGGGGGAAGGAAAGACCTCTGCGGGCAGCAGGTTCCACATTCTAGAAACTCTAGGGATAAAAGAACGAACAAAGTGGGAAGTTCGGGGTCTGTCCAGTTGGACCGTATAGGGATGCATACGTGCGGCACCACGAGTTTCTCTGTTGGGAGCTGCAAGAGGAGGGATTATACTGGATAATTCGTCGGAGCAAAAGCCGTAAAAGTATCCATAGAAGAGCGATAAATCTCCCACAGCTCGACGATGGGCAAGAGAAAGAAGTTTTTGAGTAAGCAAAGGATCATTAATAAGACGAACAGCTCTTTTTTGAATGGTATCCAGAATGCTGAGGGTTGTAGGGGATGCAATTTCCCATACATGAAAACAATATTCCAGAGAGGGTTGAATTTGAGACACATACAAAGTGTATAAATTGAAAGGAGAAAAATACTTTTTGGCTCGAAAGAGAAATCCAAGCTTTTTTGAAGCTGCCGTCGCTATAGATACAATGTGTTTATGCCAGTTAACGTTACTTTCAAATGTGACGCCCACAAGATTGAAGGTGTCTTTGCTCTGTAAAACTTGGCCGCTCATTAGTAGAGGATGAATATTTGGTGACTCTTTTCGCGACAAGGAACAAAATTGTGTTTTGGATGCATTAAAGTGGACGAGATTTTTGGCGCCCCAATCCAATATTAAATTAAGATCCTGCGAAAGAGATATCTGCATCGCTCTGCGTCTGTTTTCCAAATCAGGTTTAGTGATGGGTTTAGGAACCTATATGGAATAAATTAACTGCCGTAAACAATAAGGCTAAAATTCAAAACCCCTTTTAGATTAATGTTCCACATCGTTTTTGTCTTACAGAGAACGCCTTCGCACTTTAGATTTTCAAATTTTTATGTCTTTTATTACAATTAAAAATAAAATAAAATTAAGGTTATGATAATAAGAAAAACTTTCATAATAGTTCGATAATCTATTTTTGGATTAATCTAAACATAAAATAAAGACATAAAAAAGATTTAAAAATCTAAAATGTTTAGGCGTTCTCTCTAACACGAAAACGATGTGGAACATTAATCTAAAGAAACTTTTAAATTTTACCCTTAAGGAACCACAAAAAGCAAAAAATACGTTTGTTTTTAAAGTGATCTAATGGCCCTTAAGTGCTTTAAGAATGTGTCCGCCTAACATTCTACATATGGGAAACTTTTTTATTATTAATTTTACGAAAAAGGTTATTCCTTATAAAAAGTTCTGCATGGTTTAGAACCTAAAATTCAATCTTTAGATATTCATTTTTTTTAGTAATATACGAGATCAAAAACATGAATTTTGTTCAAGAGGAAAGTACTCTTATTTTTGAAAATATCGAAGAATTATCATAATGAAAACATATTTAAAAATAAAAAAATATCTTAAATATGCAAACTCATTCATTTTTAAGAAAAATAAATTTTGAATTAGGTAAAGTTATTGACCTTATACCTATTCTAGGATTATAAAGTACTCGTCAGAAACTCTAAAATAATGTGCCACAAGATCGCCCTTTCCATTTAATTTTCTTTTCCAAGATGACGCACAGCCGCCATCTTGAAATTTTTATCTGTCAATTTTACTACAAAATATGGTATTTATGCATAAATTACATATCCTTAAGTTTTACTTTTTGTAAATTAATCCGTTCAAAAAATAATAGGTGGGGGACACAAGAAATGCAACCTTGATCACATTTGTGCTTTTGGGACACCCTGTACATTATGAAAATAATTTTTAAATGTTCTTTCTATAGTTATCTATTAATTCCAAAAGAAAAACGTTCTTGTTTACAACACATAGCACAAATGTTTCCAAGACAACCCTGGTGTAATCTAGTCTACTACCATGTATCAATCATAAAAATAAGTTTTAATTATAAAGCAGATGGGTGCAAATTTTAGCAGCTAGATTTCGTACAATAAAATTCTTTTTCGAAAACGTTGCTACCTCCTATACTATTTATTATTGGGTGGTATGAATAAAAATAAAGTAGGTACTAATACTCCAAATATAAGCATTTACTTCAAAGTATTTACTTTAAAACTAAACTAGGTACTATATTAAGAAGCATCTACATTAATTTTTTCTTATTAAGACTTATAGAAAAACGCGTAGTATTTACTTCGACTTGGAGTAGGTACTTTTATTTATGGTACATACTACGAAGTAAAAACTTTTTATCCTTAGGTTCCTCATTGGGGCTAAAATTTTCAAAATATCTTAATTTCATTGATTTGACTCTAAAAGGCCCCACAGACTACGGTCTTGTACGGCATACTTGCTAGACGTTCATGTCGGTCGTACAAGCCTACGGACTTATATTAACGAAATCAGTCTTTCATTCGGTTCTGTGCGGCAGTCCTAAACGGCCAAACACTTTTACGTTTGTACTTCGAACCGACATGTACGTCGTGCAAGTAAGTCGTACAAGACCGTAGTCTGTCGGGGCCATTGAAGACACATTTTACATATTATTTGAAGCCTAATATTTTTATTATGATGTAACAAAATGTTTTTTTTAAATATATATTTTTTAATATTAACAATAAACACCATAAACGTTGTCACCACTGCGCACATATTTAATCGAAAATTACCCATAAGCAGCTTTTACATGGTTAAAGAAACCTTCCGACATATAAGTTAGGTTATATGTACATAATATATAAAAATAAAACATTTTTATTACATCATACTAAACATATTATACTTTAAAGTATTATGCAAAATATGTATTCTTAGATTTTTTGAATTTTCGAAAAAAAAAAGAAAAAGACCGCACAAAAATAATTAAAAAATATATATATCCACCCTTATGTATAGATATACAGTGTGTTTACGGATGGACTTAACTATACCTGTATTTTTTTTATTTTTATTATTTCCAAAAAAAAAGTGTTCTCTATAAAAATGTTTGCTTTGTCTGAAATGCTAAAAGCTATCATATAAATTCCCTATAACAGAGTTGGGCAGAATATTGAAAATCGGTATTCGAATACGAATACCGAAAAAGAAAGTATTCGAATACCGAATATTTGAATACTTGGAAGAAAATAAGTAATCGAATACATGAATACCCGAAATCGATATTCGAATACTGGAATCGAAAAAGTTTCTTCGAATACTACTAAACGAAATAAACAAAACCTATGACAAAATTATAAAATTGAAGAGCAAAAAAAAGGTCCGCACCTCTTTTTTCCCTATTTTCCTTCCCTTTTGTTATTCAAATCATGACAATTTTAGTATTCGGATACTACTTACACTTTTCGGTATTTCGAAAAAATTTCGAATACTCAAAAAATATTCGTCGAATACTTCTAAAGTTTTCGAATACAGAATACCGAATACTGACCAAAAAAGTATTCTGCCGACTACCGAATACCAAAAACACATATGTATTCGAATACTATTCGAATACCGGCAAAAGTATTCAGAATACTGAGTATTCGAATACGACCCAACTCTGCCCTATAATATACAGGGTGCTTGAAAACCGCGAAAATACTATTTTATAAAATAAGGAAAATGCATTTTTGAATGCTTATTTAATAGACATAAAAAGTAGTTTAAAAAGTCTTATAGTTTTTTTTCTTATCGCTTACCTATTATTACAGAAAAATTAGGTGTAAACTAAAATAAATGTTTTTTTTAAATAAATAATTAATTTTGGTGTTTATATGCATACACTATTAGGTAAAGTTAAAATGTGTGTAAATAGTAAAGTAAAGTAAAAAAATAACGACTTAATCCACAAAAATTTAAAGTTTTATTACTTTTCCTCGCTATTTATATAGGAGGTTAACAGTAATAACCAACGTTTTTAAATTTCCCAAAATAATATTTTCGTCACCACCCTGTATATCCTACGACGAATTTATTATAGCTTTTAGCATTTTAGACAAAGCAAAAATTTTGATGAAGAATAAATTTTTTCGAAATAATAAAAAAATTTTTTACATGTATAGTTAAGTCCATCACTGGACACACTGTTGTTTTTTTTAAACTTCTCAATTATTTTTCTTGTAAAAGTATAGTATATTAATTCTTATTAAAAAACAATTTAAACTTTTAAGAAAATAGACTAAGAAATTAAAATACACGCCTTTAAAAATAGTTTATATTTATTTAATTTAAAACCACTTTACTATTTATACTAGAGCTAATAAACTGTTTACGTTTTAACTTTATCCAGTTTTATCCCAATTGAATCCCTATTAAATTTATAGAAGAAATTACTGTGAAAACTTATAAAACAATTAAAGACAAATTTCTTAATAAATAGAAGCAGACAATAAATTGATTGAAGGACACGTTAGTTTGGCTGATATTACCAAAATTTCCATTAAATGATTTTCGTTTTTCTTTATTTATTTAAATAAAAATTTTAATAAAAAGTGACATTGGCGACTAGTCTAGCAGTTAATTTCTTATCATATTATTATAAATCTATACTAATATTATAAAGAGGTAAAGTTTGTAACTTTGCTTGTTTGTAGCCTCTAATCTTTGGAAATACTGAACCAATCATGAATTTTTTTTTACAATCAGAAAGCTACACTATTCAGGAGTGTTATAGGCTATACAGGATGTAATTTAATTTATGGCTAAACATACAGGATATGATTCCTTGAGCTTATTTTAGGAAGAATAGTTCATATATACATATGCCATAAACCCCTTAACTTTTGAGATACAGAGTGTTAAAATTTCAAAAAAAAACATCTATTTTTTTAAATATTCCAAATATTCTTTACCCAATTGTGTTTTAATTTGGCAATATTATTAATGCTATTAAGGGGATAATTTATCACTAACCTAATTACATTTATTAAGTCCAGTTGCATCTCGAGAGGCAACTGTAGGAAATCTTTCAACAAAAAAACGGTACGCCACTGACTGTGTAAATATGTGTAAAATGTTTGTGCTTTCTTTAGATTAAGCCAATAAAAATACTGCGTTTATGTCTTTTAAAATTTTTTCTATATCTTGTTTAGTTTAAGAGAAAAAAATAAAATTCATTTAATTGCATATTTTTAGACCATAAAAGAAGCATTGCGGAATCTTTTTCTTTTAAAAATTAGGTTTCATAATTTATAATTTGCAGTTATGTACCGAAAATAGTAAACACCTATTTAAATAAGGTTTATACCCAGTATAACAGTTTTTACAAAAATAAGTTTTTTCGAAATTTCTTGGGTTTCTTGAAAATTTTAACACCCTGTATCCCAAAAGTTAAGACGTTTAGGACATACTGGGTTAGTAAAAAGTACTGCAACTCTTAAATATCTTTAAAATCGCTAAAGCTACATTTGCCAAATTTGGTATCTGAAAGGTATCGCACATGAAAAATTTAATAGTAATATCGGCAACGTTGTCAGATTTCGTTGTTTTGTGCTACACGTAACTTTTTCGTCTTTTAAATGGAATATCCCATTTATTTTCATTCCAATAAATTGCGCAGGCTAAATTTAATACGTCCACAAATTTCCTAAATTCCATTTTTACTAGCTGCTAAATAAATACCACATGTTAGGTAAAAAGTTCAGATACGCTCAAATACCTCTAAAACCACTTTGACTGCGTTTACAAATTTTAGCATTTAAGGGTTTCTGGGTAAGTAGAATCACAAAGTAACATACCTACGGATAAGAGAAACCATGGCATGCTAAAATTTTCGTACCGCTTTTGCGGCAGGCTTGGCGGCAGGTTTGTCATTTTTCCAGTTTACACTTTAAATGCGTCAGTCGAAGCCTCGCCTCGTGTAACATCAGCGGTGGGGAGACACGTAAGCTTACTGAAATGACTAACTGGCGGTATTTCAACGAGAAACGAATAAAATTATATTGGGATTTTTCGCATGACCTGTCCTTAAATCGGCTATTCCATGATAACTCTTATAATTTCCTTACTCTATGGTAGAATTGAACAGTGGTACTGCCATTGTTGTCAGATTTTTCAATTTTGTGCTATATGTAATATGTTTGTTATTCTAAATGAAATGACCAATTTATTTTAATTGCAATTAAAAAGCGTTTCAACTTTGGTAAGATTCTAAATTTTCAAAATTTAATTTTTACTTGTTACCGAGATATGATAACACCGCAATTCTATCAAAATTTGGAAACAATGCTGATATCACTAATTATTTAGGCATGCCGAAAAACCCCTAAATACAAAATTTTGTACCTAAAGCTTTATCGGTTTTATATGATATTTAGGCCCTAAATTACTTTTTGCTGAAAGTGTGATGTGTCATATCTCAACAACTAATAGAGACATAATTTTGAAAATTAAAAAGGTTACTAAATTTGACCCGCCCATTTTAAAGCAATAAAAATAAATAAGACATTTCATTTTAAAAAGTGAAAAGACTATGTGTAGCACAAAACTGGGGAAATCTGGCAACAATGCCGATATCAGTATTTAATTTCACATGTTCAAAACACCTTAAATACAAAATTTGGTAAGTGTATAGCAGAAGCGGTTTTAGAGATATTTAAAAGTTGCGGGATTTTTACTAACCCAGTATGTTCATATGAACTTTTTTTTCTAAAATAAGCTAAGGAACCATACCCTGTATTTTTAGTCATAAATTTAATAACACCCTGTATTTTATTATGATTAAACAAAAAGTTGAGAGAAAAATAATGACACGTGTGTCAACTCAGCGGAAATATATAAAAATGTTCTATAACTAATCAGTGCGGTGGTTCAGTGCGTAGAATGCAGATTTACTTTTATATAAAAATAGTGAAACGGGTCGGCTAGATATAATTGTGTTTATGCTTTAGAATTTTGTAACTGAATTGGGCATTGTAATTAATTTTTTTGAAATTTAGTAATCTAAGATTTTTTAGGCAACATCAAAATTATTAGATATATATATTAGAAGAATATTAAAGTCAGTCGCAAATACAAAATGCACACAAAATTTATTTAATAATAAATTTAAATTAAAACTTAAATAGAACACGAATTATGATTTTTTTACCCAACTTCCATAATTTGGAATACAACAGGTTTTAAGATACGATTATTAACTTTTTCTTTTTTTTTAGACAGCTATTTGGTTTTTAACATATATGTATATCAGTACCCTAGTTTAAACAAAATATTATTTGGCTTTCCTCCAGAATAAAATAAACAAAACACAATCATTTTCCTTGGCGCGAAATCTTGTGGGCGTCACATTTGAAAGTAACCTTAACTGGCATAAACACATTGTATCTATAGCCACGGTAGCTTCAAAAAGCTTGGATTTCTGTTTAGAGCCAAAAAGTATTTTTCCGCTTCTAATTTATACACTTTATATGTGTCCCGAATCCGACCTCCCCTGGAATATTGTTCCTATATCTGGGGCATGGCGTCCCCCACAACCCTAAGCATTCTTGATTCTATTCAAAGAAGAGCTATTCGTCTCATTAAAAATCCTTTACTTACAGAAGGGCTTCCTCTCTTGCCCATTGTTGGGCTGTGGGGGTTTATCGCTTTTCTATAGGTACTCCCATGGCTTCTGCTCTGAAGAATTGTCCAGTATAGTTCCTCCACTCACGGTTCCCAACAGAGAAACTCGTGGTTCCACGCGTATGCATCCCTATACGGTCCAACTGGACAGACCCCGAACTTCTCACTTTGTTCGTTCTTTTATCCCTAGAATTTCTAGATTGTGGAACCTGCTGCCCGTGGAGGTCTTTCCTCCCCCCAAGTCTTCAAGTATTTAAGTCCCGTGTCAACAAACTCCCTCTTACCTCGCTTAAGACACCCACGGTACGTTAGTATTTAGTATTTAGGCTTTAAGCCTTCCTGGTTTGTCCAAAGATAAAAAAAAGTGCACAATTTTAGAAAATTTTAAATTTTGGAAAAGCTGCTGCTATTCAGTAGCTTTAATTTTCTTTAAGTAAATACTGAACTTGTAACTTGTGTAAGCAAATGCTCATATGTTTGAAGTAAATCCTTCTTTATTTCTATATTATGATCATTAGCTTTAATAGGCAAAATCATTTGCTTTTTTAATATTACATATGGCCCATTATCTGTAATATCTTGTTCATGCGGTATTTTTGTAATATATTTTTTTTTATTACGTTTGGGATTTTTGTTTAAATAATGCTTTACTGATAAAAACATGCGATAAGAGATAGCAAACAGATAGATATGTATATTCCAGGCGGTTGTTTGGATTCTTTAACACTCGCCATATTTTCATTTATTTTTAGACGCGAAGGTTTGTCGAATTTATTGTAAGTGGGTTAAAATTTGTTGTTCCGCGTATTCCGTTGTGTTAAAAATGAGCTTTTTGCGAAAAATTAACTGGTTTGGGAGGTATAAGCCTGTAAGTTTAACTTTACTATTGTTACTTTTTTTGTTATTGTTTTGATCTATTCTAGAAATGATCCTTATCGTTTTGTTTGTTTTTTTCGAAAACGTTTTAACTTATCGATATCGAATAGAAGTACTATCGCATTGTGTCGAAAAATCTGGAACATTAGGTTTTTAGGATCAAGGTAGGAAAATGTCTTTTGGTCTAGATCAAATCCCATTTTTTTTTGTAGACACGGCTTACATAAAATTAAATTAACTTTGACAGCATCAAAACATTATATTCTTATAGACTGGAAGTTGAAACTAGATTTTGTTGTTCCAGTTTTTTTCGGCACGATGGAACCTTCTTTTAGCTTAGGGTCCAAGCTATTTAAAGTATTATTTTCACCCCCGGCGAACCAAAAAATGCTTCACAATGACATCATTTTAAGGGGTCCTAATCATATTAAAAAAGTAATTCATTATACTATATCTATACAGGGTTATTTTTACGTGCATATATACCTTTTAACACAATATAGAATGCAAAAATAGGAGCATTTTTCAAATAAAATTATGTTCGAAAATGCTTCGTTTTCGAAATAAAGGGTGTTAAAGTTTTAAGAAAAATGCCTTTTTATCATAACTTTTCTACCACTCCAGGTATTCCACTAAATTTGGTACACTTCTTTTAACCATCACATTACATTTTTTGCTGTAAAGTTTTTTTATTTACCAGTTGCGTGCAAACAAGATTGTATTGAATTTTTTTCTAGAAAATATAGTACGCCATTCCTCTTTGTTCAAAACAATATTATTTTTAAAATAATAATTTTCTTTGAAGTTAAGTTGGTCATTTGTTATTTTTTTTTTTTTGGTCGTACGACAAACGGTTTTTGTTTTAAAAATAAAAGCCATTTTAATGCACGTCAAAATCGCTAAAATTTGGTTTTTGTATGTAAAATTCGTTTTTGACTCTTGTTAAAAGTTATAACTACTAATTATTGTTTTTATTAGGTTTAAATTGTAATAATGTAAGTTTTGGACTTTTTGTGCATCAAAATGGCTTTTATTTTTTAAAACGAAAACTGTTCGTCAAACTAAAAAAATATTAAAAATTAAATTAACTTCAAAGTAAATAAATATTTTAAAAATATTATTGATTCCAGGAAAAGCAGTGGCGTACAATTTTTTTCTTGAAAAAATTCAATACAAATCTTCTTCAAACACCAGTGGTAAATTAAAAAAAACTTTACAGCAAAAAATGTAATGTAATGGTTAAAAAAAAATGTACCAAATTTTGTGGACATATCTGGAGTGGTAGGAAAGTTATGATAAAAAGGCATTTTTTTTCTTAAAACTTTAACACCCTGTATTTCGGCAACAAAGCATTATCGAACATAATTTTATTTAAAAAATGTTTTTATTTTTATGCATTCTATACTGCGTTAAAAGAAATATATTAACTAAAAAATAACCCTGTATAAAGAGAGGGTTTAGAAAAAAATTTATAGGAACTTGTTATATTATTTTTATGGGTTCTTTATAAATCCGAGAGATTGGCTACATATTCTTAGACATCCTGTGTACATATAAAATTTTTCTGGTAAACAAAAAAATCATGGCTTTAAATAAGTAAAAATATATTTAAAAATAATTTGTTATCTTTTTATCCAATGTTTATCAAATCTAATAATAAAACCTGTATTATGAAAATTGTTTGAGAATACAAAATTGAAACTCTGAATGTTTAGAGAAAATTTAAAAACCGTTAATGTAGTTTACAAAAGCTAATTATGTTATGTTAACTTTTACAAGGTTAAGGTAGAACATTCTGCAAATATTTAAATCCTACCAAAAACATAAAAGGTAAGCCAAATTCAATACTAACATTATGCTTGGCTGTGGGCTTTGCCGCAAAAAAATTGGATATCTGAATAAGTTCCAAATTCCAAATAGGTATGTATAAGATCTTTATGAAGATTGAGAGTTGACTTGGGTAGTTTTCATTACATCAGTCATTTTATAAAATTATTCAACTTATTTAAATATTTTTTTTATTTCTGAAAAGAACTATCCAAGTCAAATCTATTTTACTGTAAGACTTCATACCTACATGGATTTTGTACAGAACTTGGCACTCACTGGGATCTAGAACGAAAACACTGCCTAAGCAAAAATTAAAAATCAATTAATCCTAATTTTATATTTCAGATGACCAGATACACAAATGCAGACTTTGGAGATGACGATAGTGTAAATAGTGTACAATTAAATGAAGGTAAATATGACTTTAAAACGTAAAAGAAATTTGAGTTTTTTAGCGTATCTTTTGAAGCTAACTGACAAAAAAATTTATTGTTCTGTATCCCAAATCACCACCTTTTTTCAACGTTTAAAACTTTAATATCAAACAAGAAATGTTGCTCCTTTATTTAGAGAAAAAAATAATGAAGCTTTAACTGGCAAGTAACAGGTATTTTCCTGTGGATTTCAAGTATTGTTTTCCAGTTTGTTTAAAACAACATAGTTTATATACTCTGCACCAGAGCTGTTGACTGTTTCATCATACCTTGTTGTTCTCTTTTCATACCATCTAAACTAAGAATAACAAAAAATTACGTCACTGTCGAGATAAAACGTTAGAAATCAGTCAACGTCAATAACTGTCAATGAGCATTTTCAATATTCTAGACATCTCAAATATTTTTATTAATGTATATGGAAAAGTTGATTGAATAGGAAAATAATTAGTGTTTTGTACCCATATTTTTAACTAACCGACTGAACAGACCTATTCTAATGTTATAGAAGAAAGTGGCCAAATATGGAATACCATTTTGTTTTTAACACATAATTTGAATAAAACTTATAAATAAAAACTTTAGTAATTATTAACAATCATATATTTGTTCTATATTTTGTAAAAGTTTTTAGTTACATTGTTTAATTTTAATTAGAATTAAAAAAACAAACTAAAAAATGATAAGGGTAGCTAAATATGGAATAGAAACCCCAAATATGGACTACTTAAACTAGACTGGGCCAAAAAAATCAACTTTTATTTTTTTTGGAAAATATAATAAAAATATGATTTAGGGTGACAAAAAGCAAATATTGTAAAGATTTAAGCCCTTAATATTAACATTTAGATGTCCTTCTCCTTTAATTTAGTATGGTACTATTTTTAAAAACCCTAAAAAATTATGAGAAAGCGATAAAAAAAACGTGACCCTACTCCTTATTCACACGCCATTGATTCTATAACTCGGATGTTGCTCGGTCCGTCCGCTGGCCCCTGAGCATCGGGTGCCTGATCGGCGGTCACTTATCCAAGGTATGGTCGCTCTCCACGTTGCTTAACTCCTACGATCGTCTCTGCCGATCAGTGCGGCAAACAAGTTTTTATTTTAAAGTGAAGTATTTTTAAATGAAGGAAGAACTAGGTAAACCTACATTACCCATGAGTGCGGTATTTATTATTAGTTACAAATATTTTAATTTCCATTGCGTTTTAAGTTTTATAAATATAATAAAGCAGTTTAATTAATATTCTAACGTCTAAATCAACATTTTTCATTTGATAAAGTATATCTCATAATATACGACCTGCCTTAATCTCAACATGACGCCAAATGATGTGACGAAATATTTAAAGCCTCTGAAAAAGAGTACTCCACACATATGATATTTTTTAGGTATAAGTACCAGTGCAACCCACATAAGATACCATCCAGGTGCCAAATTATGGGAAGTTAGATCAACCTTGGAGAGAATTTTATTGTTTCTTGGAGCTTTTTTGTTTATGGTTGTTATTGTGTTAGCCATTGTAATTAATGTTGTAGAATACCATTTACAAATAGCAAAAGTAAGTAGAGTGGACCCATTTAAATCCAATAAAATAAGTTCTTAACCAGACTGCCACATGTAAATTGATACCATGGTCGCGTCTTAAAAATGTGAAAAACTTTTTATTAAAAATTACTAAAATCTTTAAGTGGCGAATAAAAAGTATTTTTCTTTGGATTTTAGGTATTTTTTCACAGTTGCTTGAAACAAAATAGTTTATACCACATCATATGATTAAAGTGGTATTTTTTAGGTGTAAGTAATTTTTATTAAAATGTTTTCCACATTTTTGAGACGTGACCCAGTGATCAGTTCATGTGTGGCAGTCTTGTAAAGATCTTATTTAATTGGATTATGATAAAATAATTTCGACCGGAAGCCCTTGAACCTATGTTTAGTGGTTGCAACCTTCTCTGCATAGTATAGGTTAATTATTTTATTACGACTTTTTCTTTTAAAAAGTGCATTGTAAAGAAAAACCTACTAAAATGTATTTTCATTGTTCTACGTTGTATTTTAGCTAAAAATAACTAAAAGGTATTTTTGTTTACAGTTCATATTGGAAGAGATTAATTAAATTAATAGTATGCTTTGCACTTGATATTTCTAATTACTTTTTGTTGATTTAACAAAAAACATGTTTTGTTATATCCTATCTCTTTTATCAAAAAAACTTTGTTTGAAAATAAAGACCGTTTTTATGGGAACATCTATTTGTATTTCTTCGTATTAAAAAAGAAGTACAGTTTGTCATCTATATAATTTCCTATTAGAATTGGACAAAGACGTTAACAAACAAATATTTTAAATAAAACCAAGAATATACGACAAGAATTTATATTTTTTTATAAAAATATTCTATAAATAGTTTTTGTATATTTTACTATTTTATATTACAAATTGGGGGTATGAAATAAAACATGTTTTGTAAGGCTTAAAAATATAAAAAATAAATAAAAATAATAATAGGTATTCGAAATATTTACGTTTAAAACTCTATAAATCGAAAACTAGAGCCGTTCACTTTACCCTAAGGTACGGGTCCACTAGGGATGGACGGACGGAAATTTTTTTCAACACATTATGAATACTCTGCCGTCTGTTTCAATGCGACGTGCTTCTATAAATTATCCAGGCGAAGCGCCAGCGGTCCGGCCCGTCCGCCCGGTCCGTCTCTAGGATTAGGAAACTTTTCATGTTTTTTTTTATCAATACCAAATAAAGGTGACTAAATCAGTCTTATTCTGACATTTTGCAAGTGGGTCTCTACAGATTACTTTAAATTCGTTATATTTTCAAAACGCACTATCGCCAAGTAAGTTTTCTCTAGTAATGCGTAGTTGGAATATTATTTTTAGAACATTTTTTGACTTTACAAGTTTTTTAGAGCACACAAATAAAATTTGAAGCTGATCAACCATGTCTCAATGCTTCCTGTGTTCACGCTGCCAGTCATATTCTGGAGGCCATGGATCTAAATGTGGATCCTTGTGAAGACTTCTATGCGTATTCTTGTAATGGTTGGGTAAAAGCTAATCCTATACCAGATGGTAAAAGCAACTGGGGCACATTTATGAAGTTGGAACAGCAGAATTATTTGGTTATTAAAAATGTTTTAGGTTAGTTAGAAAAACATTTTTCAGGAAACTTTTTTAAATTGAAAAATATTGTCTGATTTGCTGAAAATTTCGAGAAATAACAGTGTTTTTACTTTCTATAGTAGGAAAATCTGCATTATTTCCAACAAATTTAAAGCATAATATGTATATTTTTTCAGATTTATAGACATATAAATACTTATTATTTAAAATTTAATGACTTTTTGAGATAAACAGACTAATTTTTCCAGAGCAACCCATAGATACATTTAAATCAAAAGCTGAGAGAAAAGCAAAAATGTACTACGAGTCTTGTCTCGATGCAAACGATACTATGGAAACACTGGGTGCTAAGCCCATGTTAGATCTTATAGAAAAACTTGGTGGATGGAATATTACTAATAGTACCAGGTTTAATGCTAGTGGTATGTAATAAAACAATTTTATTTTCTGTACGAAACCGCACTAGTGCGGTAACCACCAGTTTACCGCACTAGTGCAGTAAAGTGAGCAAGTTTCGCAAAATTTATTTTTTGTTGTGTGGTGGAGAAAATGTTGTGAGCAACTAAGGTTTGCCTCGCTATACAATGTATTATTTTTTATTCTTGTAAAACAATATACAATTTTTATGAACTGAATTTATTAATGAGATAATTCTACTTCTTCCAAAAATGGGTGTATGCAAATTACATTTTTAAAAACCATAAAATATAAAATAATATTTTTTATTATTAACATGACAACATGCTAGGATTTTATAATTTATTATTCTTTAATCTACATACAGGCAGAGCTTACTTCCATGTTATATGTGTTTATATACACGTTCAGATAATTCAAAGGGTTCATAGGCAAACCATACAAAGCAAAAAATGTTTGAAAAAGATTCATTTTTTAAATAAGTTGTAAAATTGCTACAGCACTACTTTTGGAATATTTCTTACAGTTGAACCCATCATTAATTTAAAAGACTGCGCATTATTAGATAAAGCAGCCCAACACAACATATAACCCCAATAAATTTAAAACCAAAATAAGTTGAGAGTTAAAAAAATTTGATATATTTTGATATAGAAATGTTATCAAAATCTGTCGTGCGCTTACAACCTAAGCTAGGCCATTATCAGGACAAGATTCTTAAAATAAAAAAATACTTTCAGTCATCATATGCTTTAAAAGTAAAACAAAATAATAGATATTTTACACTAGCAACAAAAAAGAGATATCCGAACATCAAAAATAATTATTTTTTTATACAAGGAAAGAAGGTTCTATACTTTAGCTCGAGGTTGTGTAGTCTCCCGACGCGAAGCAAAGGAAGATAATAAACCAAAAGCTAAAAGTTATAACTTTTCCATTGTATAATACAGTACTTTTTTGTGACAGGAAAAACAACGATTTAATGTTGAAAACAGATATAACAGTATATTAAAGGTAGAAAAGTAATGAAATGAACGTTTTAAACTAGTCGCCTTTTAAATGTAAAACGACAATTAGACCTTAGTTGCTATGGAAACCTTTAAGGAAATTATTTATTATCTGTTAATGAATTATCGTGATATGACAGATTTAAATTTAAAATTTGAATGTTAGTGTGACTGTTCGGTGGTTATTTTAAATATTATAATGATAAAAAATTTCTAATTGTTTTTTGATATGAAGAAAATGTATGTTCGGTACTAAATTTACTTACGTGTATGTATATCTGGTAAAAAATAATATCTTGAAAAGACACATTTTAACACCTGTCAAAAAAGATAAAATGTAATTTTTTTCCTGTCGTCACGAAATAAACATATTTTTTCCACAACCGTTTAAAAAAATGCAGATTTTTTAATCGATAATAAAGATAAAGTACTCCATTCTAGAACACTACATTTAAAGTGTTAAAAAAAGTAACTTTTTCAACACTTCGAAACTTTATTTAACACGTTGAATAAGTGTTTTGTTTTCATCTTTACTACAATGAACATATCAATTTTAATGTAACAGTAAACGCGACATCAACTGAACCAAAAGGTCAAGTTACCCTTGATTTCGTCATTATTTCTTTTAGTTCATGTGTCACTAGTTGTAAAATTTAACATTTTGCAAATAAATTTAAAAGAAAAAGTTATTTAAAATTAATAATAATAATGAATTTGGACAAGTAAGAAATTGAAAAGGAATTTATACTGTTTTATTATTATTTCTACAAAAAAAAGTACATACAATTTTCTAAAATTAAATCATAACGGCATAGTTATAAGGAGAATAATTGTCTTTTAAGAAATACAGAAGCTATGATTTTTTGTTGCAATATGGCTGTGCTAACAAATTAAAATTAATAAGTTTAAATAAATAAAACATGTATATACTGGTAATTTGGGAAATGTTTATACGGTCGTAGAAAAATATAGTATGTAATACATGCAAAAAGTGTCTTTTGAACTCATGGAATTGCCGCACTTGCCTAACGACTCGTGCTGTCAAACTTCCCATTCGTCACTTTATGCACTTGTTACATAAATTACTATTCTTAAACTAATATTAAAATAATTTATGCCTCATTTACTAGCGAGCATAAAAAGGGTTTAATCACAATATTCATACCCTAATATTGTAATTTCTATTTGTCCAATATGTTTGTTAATATATTTTAGATTGGAATTTTCAAAACACACTTCAAATAATTCAAAACAAATACAGCATAGGTGCTCTATTTTCTTATGGAGTTGGAGAGGATGATAAAAACTCTACTAGGCATATACTACAAATAGATCAAAGTGGTTTGGCGTTACCAACTCGAGACAATTATCTAAATAAGACTGCGGAACACTTGAAAGTTTTGAAGGCCTATCTAGAGTATATGACCAAGGTAACTTTTTTTCACATATTTGTTTTCGGCACCTCTTTTAAATAAAAACACATGATATATTTATTACTGAAAATTCTACAAGCACAATTTTTTGACCAATTAAATGTGTAATTCTAGTTGCGTTTCCATGACAATCCAAGTATTTTTGGATTTTTTTTCTCCTGGGATACCCTGGAGTAAATTATAGTGAAAATTCCACACCACTGTTTTTTGACCAATTAAATGTGTAGTTCGGTTGCATTACCATGACAACACAAGTATTTATCGGAAGTTTTTTTCTCCTGCCTGGGGTACCCTAAAGCGAATTATAGTGGAAATTTTTTGACATAATCATTAAGTTTGTTTTAACGTCATGTCTGTCATTCACATATATAATTTTAAAAAATGGTGTTTTGTACCAGTTGTGGTATTTGAGACATAACATAATATAAAATAATGTAAGGTTTTAAGACCCTAAATGACAATTTTATACAACTACAGTTAGTAAAATAATATCATAAGACTGAAGTACTAGACATAAGTGAAGAGCAAACGAAAGCAAGGTATGGGTCCAAAAAATAAAATAAACTATTTTTATCAACTGTAGTAATATAAGTTATGTATAATATAAAAGAATAAACAATGATAAGCTCTAAAATTACATATATTTGCAACTACAATTGGTAAAATGGAAAATATTTATTTTATAGTAGAATTTTAAAGCTCGTGTCAAAGTTACAAATATTAATTTAAAAGAATATTATTTAGCACAAACTTGGTGTAAAATTTTCTAACCGAATACCACACGTGCTTAAATTAGTCCGGGAAACTTTTTCTCAGCCACGAATATTTTAAGAAAATTAATTTTCAAAATATTCGTGGTCTTGAAAAATTTCCGAAAATAAATTTAGCACTAGTGATATTACAAGTGAAAATTACACTCACCCATTTGTCTACTCGACAATTATCGCTTGATTATAGCGGCTTTCAAGTGTTTAAATTGCCTTTTAAAAACTATTGTTGTTCATTTTCACATTTTGGCGAAAAAGCCCTCCCCTTCAGAGTCGGGCTCTTTTGCTAAAATATGAAAATGAACTCTAGTAGTTTTTAGGCAATACGCTTTCAAGCAAAATTATCGATAATTTTGATGCACTTGTGTAATTACCCCCGAAAATTTTTGACATTATCATAGAATAAGTTTTTACGTCACGCCTGTCACTTATATACATAAATTTAAAAATGGTATTTTCTACCAGTTGTAGTATCTTAGACGTACCATAATATCAAAGAATGTATGGCTTAAAGTCCCAAGATGACATTTGTGTAGAAGTACATTCATACACATATTTTTTTTTTTCAGGTAGGGGTTCTTCTTGGTGGAGAACAAAATTCAACTGAAAAACAAATGCAGGCTGTGATAGATTTTGAAACAAAACTTGCCAAAATCACTACCCCCAGTGACCTTAGACGGGACGAAGAATCCCTTTACCATGTAATGGCACTGGCTGATTTACAGGAGAAAGCTAACTTTGTAAGTGTTTATCTTTTATATTAACATTATACTGAGTTATTTTAAGGTTGGTACTTTTCTTTGAACTCTGTATATAATGCAAAAAAAAAAAAAAATTTCAAATAAAATTATGTCCGAAAATACTTTCTTTCCGAGATACAGAATGTTAAAATTTTAAGTCATAACATTCCTACCACTAAAGACATTTCCACAAAAGTTGGTAAATTTCTTTTAACCACTACATTACATTTTTTGTTGTAAAAGTTTTAAAAATACCATGGGCGTTCGAACAAGATTTGTATTGAATTTGAGTAGGTATTTCAAAAGTAATATTGATTCAATGAAAAAGCAGTAGCGTACCATTTAGCAAAAATGTAACGTTATGGTCAAAAAAGTGTACCAAATTTTGTAGAAATATCTGTAGTGGTAGGACAGTTATAACACATTTTTTTCTTAAAATTTAAACAGCCTATATCTGGAAGAGCAAGCATTTTGTTTAATTTTTTTATCTTTGGACAATCTACAAAGGCTGAAAGCCTAAATACTAACGTACCGTGGGTGTCTTAAGCAAGGTAAAAGGACGTTTGTTAACACGGGACTTAAAAACTTGAAGATTTGGGGGAGAAGGAAAGACCTCCGCTGGCAGTAGGTTCCACAGTCTAGAAACTCTAGAGATAAAAGAACGAACAAAATGGTTCGAGTTCGAGGCCTGTCCAATTGGAACGTATAGGGATGCATACGTGCGGCACCACGAGTTTCTCTGTTGGAAGCTGCAAGAGGAGGGATTATACTGGATAATTTGTCGGAGCAGAATCCATAGAAGAGCGATAGATCTCCCACAGCTCGACGATGGACAAGAGAAGAAAGTGTTTGAGTAAGCAAAAGGATCATTAGAATTGAATGGTATCAAGAATGCTGAGGGTTGTAGGGGATGCCATTCTCAAGACATGAGAACTATTCCAGAGAGAGTCGAATTTGGGACACATACAAAGTGTATAAATTGGAAGGAGAAAAATACTTTTTGGCTCGAAAAAGAAATCCAAGCTTTTTTTCCTATTTTCTTACATTTTATACAATGTTAAAAAGAAAGTACCAACTTAAAAATAACTTGGTTTAAAAAATGTGACAATAATTTATTTGCCTAACAAAGTTTTGCTAATATTCTTAGAAAGTTGACACGTAAAGAATATACATAAAAACTTGCTTAATAAATTTAAAGTTATTAAAGTAAAAGTGAAAATAAATATTTTTTATAAACCTTTATATAATATAATTGGTATTCAACCATATTCAATTAATATACTTGGAAATAATTTTTTATTAATTAAGGAGGTGATCTGCAAACCGCAGTTTTTGCATAAGAGATTATTTAAAAAAACAGCTTTTTGTTGCGCACTTGAATAAAATGTCAAATATTTTAAAGAAATTGGGATAGAATGAATACAGTTACTTAAGGCAATGGAACACTATTTAAAATATAATATTCCATACATAACTCGGTTCTGTTGATTTTTTTTTAAACTGCGGTTTGCAGATCACCTCCTCAGTTATTACATTTACCCAAAATTGGACAACTACCTACTATAAATTAACGGCATTTAACCCCCTTACACGCTAAATATTATTAATGCAACGTTACTGATGCAATATACAGTGAAAATCTAAAGTCCTTCCCCCACTTCTAAAATCTAACCATTCCGTCTATTCCAATAACATTTGGAACGCTAATATACTATATAAGCAATAGGTAAAGGTATATCGGCCAGGAAAGCAGCAACAAAGGATGTATGATGAATCATCCAATACGAAATGTTTACATGCCGGTATTCACGTTAGACTGCCTTTTTTCCTCACATTGTCTATGTATTATTTTATTTAGCTGATCCAGTATGCCTTTATGTTCTAGAGTGATAAAGTACTCGTCGCGTCAGGAGCTTTAAAATATTGTGCCACAAGACCCTCATTCTATTATTTTTCCAATATGACGCTCAGCTGTTATATCGACATTTAAAGATGTTATTAATGTGTAATGTTGATGTACTATCGTTCCCAGTTTCATCAGAATATACCGAAGGGTTCAGGTTTTGGAAGCAGCCGAAACGGACTTTATGTCTTTATTAGAAAAAGGTAGCTCTCACACAGGTCAATAATATTGATCTACAAAGTCTCAGTTTCAATTTTACAGTAAGAGAGGATACATTTTCCGGTTCTAAATGCGACTGCTGTCGTCATCAAGAAAAGAAAAAGGAGGCATCAAACAGAAGGGATAAAAAGCGGAAACATGACTACAAAAAAATTAGGATTGCATGAAACTGTTTCAACGCCAGTGAAATTGAAATAATTTTTTTATAAAAAGCACGACACTAATATGAGTAATGACATTTCACCAAAGGTTCGACTTGTAATCACATAAAGGTTTCTAGCAACGGGCAACAGACAACCAACTTATGAAAAGAAAAAATGTACCAATAGCAACGTACTCCTTACACGTGTCAGGCTTTCAGTAAAAATTAATTCTTTTTATTTTATTCTTATTTCCATTAATATTCTACTTTTAATTTACTCTCTTTGGGTTCAATATGTTGATCATTATTAATATTTGCACAATAATATTGACCGTGTAAGGGTGGCTATACAGTAGGAATAATTGTCTTTTAGTTTTGGCAATAACATTTTTGCAGATAGATTGGAGGCAGTTTTTTGAAAACGCAATGAAAGTGGTTCAGAAAAAGATTAGCTCTAAGCAGCAGATAGTGGTCTATGCACCCGAATATCTGGGTAATTTAACTCAGCTGATCAAGGAATATGAGAACACAACAGAAGGAAAAATGTAAGTAAGTTATGGGTGTAACTTCTAAAAATATACATATAATATATATATATATATATATATATATATATATATATATATATTTTATTAATTCCATATGATTTATGACTTACTATTTAAGTTGTGAAACAATTTTAGGTAAGATTTTTTTACAAAACTTTGTTTCAGCACTTTAAACAATTATCTAGTATGGCAAACTGTAAAGGTGTTTACTCTATGTTTATCAAAACCGTTTAGAGATGCTTACAAAGGTTTGAGAACCGCCCTTATGGGTTCCGATGGAGCTGATGAACCGCAGTGGCGATATTGCATACAGGACACTAATAATGTTTTAGGTATAGTATACATATGTATATATTTAAAATATCGGTAATTGTCTAGAAATTGTCCGCAACTCTGATTTTGACCAAATTTAGTATATGGGTTTTTTGGAGCGCTGATCTTGCGTAGCTTCACTTTCAATGGTTTTCTGCGTTTTAAAAGGAATCCTTACCAATTTATTTGATAAAAAGTGTAAAATATATTGAAAAACCGGGTTTTAAAAGGTGACGCCGCATACCCACGTCGTTTCAAGGGCTTGGTAAATGATTTACCGGCGATTCAAAGCTTGTAGGTTTCTTGGCGTCAAAGGAGCGCGCAAACAGGTTAATAAGTTTGAACGAATGTTTAGCGGATTGTAGCAAGTGTGGATGCAGCTTTAGAATACATAAATCCATTGTTCTATTTTCTTTCTAGGTTTTGCTCTAGGAGCAATTTTCGTAAGAGAAGTTTTCCATCCAGATTCGAAAGAACAGGCAGAAGTTATGATAAACAATGTAAGAAATGCTTTTAAGAAAAACTTTAATAATTTAAAGTGGATGGACGATCAAACCAGAAAAGTAGCTATTGACAAAGCTGATTCAATATCAGATATGATAGGTATGTATAGAATATGTAGGAGATTTATTTAAAAAATCTTCTTTTCAATAAACTTCTTTTCTACGGGCATCCAACTAAACTTTGTTCTTGGCTATCTTTTTAGTCGACGTATATGAGTCATTGTGGACGGCCACTTTTTAAGTTTTCACAAAATTAATGCTGAAGTGCCTCAGGATTCAGTACTAGCCCCAACTTTGTTTCTTCTTTACATCAACCAATCCCATTTCATCTTCCTCAACCAATCCCATCTATAGTTTTGTTGACAATAGTACTCATCACTTCAGTTTTCAGGTTTCCAAACCAATCTCGAGCTCGACTTGAAAAGCAAACGCAGGGCGATGCAGATATCTCTTTGATAGGACCTCAATTTAATATCGGGTTGGGGCGTCAAAAATCTTGTTCAGTTTTATGCATATAAAACACAATCATGTTTCTTGTCGCGGAAAAAGTCATCAAATACTCACTCATTGCTTATGAGTGGCCCGGTATTGCAGAGCTACGACACATTCAACCTTGAGTTTATTGCTTTTTATAGATACTATCACGGCATCTGCCTCAAGGAATTATTAAGTATAGTTCCTCCACTTTCAACTTCCAACAGGGAAACTCGTATTGCCGCACGTATGCATCCCTTTACGGTCCAACTAGACAGGCCCCGAACTTCTCACTTTGCTCGCTCTTTAAGCCCTTACGTTTCTAAAACGTGGAACCTGCTGCCAGCGAAAGTCTTTCTTCCTCCTCCAAATATTCAAGTTTTTCAGTCTCGTGTTACAAACTTTCTCTTACCTAGTTTAAGACACCCATCCACTGGCACGTTGGATAAAAAAAAGAATTTGAAAGTAAAATATTTTTTTTCTATAATTTTTTTCTTATTAATCTAGATAGATGGTGTAATTTTTTTATGTCGAGACTTTGTCTTTTAATTGCATTACATAGCATATTCATTTATCAGCGTGGTCTACAAAAAATATAAATTTACATTTTTTCCACAGTATTTTTTTAATTTATAGATAGTTTAACCCTATTTTAATGTTGTAGGTTATCCAGAGTTTATTAAAGATGTTAACCACCTGGATGAAAGGTTTGAAAATTTGGCTGTAAGACCAGACACATATTTTGAAAACAATGTTAATATTAATTTCTACAATTTAAGAAAAAATCTCGAAAAGATTAACGAACCAGTAAACAAAACTACATGGAGTAAGTATTGTTTACATGCATTTTTACAGGGTGTTAATTTAAAAAGATACCACCTTAATTATGTTAGCCCCTGGGGAATTCTAAAATAATAAATGCATGTAAATTTTATTTTTTAAGGGGACACTTTGTACGCTTTTCCAACAAATTGTATCAACTCAAGGGATGGTGACTGCAACCCCTAAAACTTAGAAAAAAAGCGAAAAAAAAAGTTAACTATTAAAGACATTAAAAGATGCAATAAAATATAAAAAATAAATTTAAAAAATACTTACTTCAGTTTTTAAATTTTCATATTATTCATCAAGTTACAAAACGTAATATACACAGATTTTCTATGTGAGAAAAACCCGGAAATTTCATAATTTATAAATATGTGATTCACAGATTTATTGACTTTTTTATAAAATGCTTTTGTTATTTTCAACGATTTGAATTGTAAATCATGCTGTATTACTGTCTACAAAATAATTAACACTATTTTATAAACCTACTAAATTATTGTGTTATTCCATAATTATTATGGCTTATTGCAACTGCAGATACAATTCGAATAAAAACAAACATATAGTGTATAGTATTTTTTCAGATTTTTTTATGTGAACTAACATATTAGAGGGCTTACCTTTTTAAACTGACACTTTTTATGTAGATATTTTAAATTAATTAATATATATTTTAAAACCCTAAATATAACTTTATTATACCTACAAAAGTAGTTTGGAATGGTTGATTAACTTCATGGAAAATCAAAATTATCAAGAAGTTATAAAAATTTTGCCTTATGTAACGTTTTTGTAAACAATTTTGTTCATAAATCTTTTTAAAAAGATTTTTAGATTTTAAAAACTATCCATAATTTATAAATTTTAGGCATGGTACCCTCCACTGTTAACGCTTATTATACCCCAACCAAAAACCAAATGGTATTTCCAGCCGGAATACTGCAAAATCCATTTTACGATCCAACTTTTCCGTCTAGTTTAAATTATGGAGCCATGGGTGTAGTTATGGGACACGAACTGACTCATGGATTTGATGATCAAGGTAGACAGTATGACAAGAATGGCAACTTAAATCATTGGTGGAACAACAAAACTGTAGAAAGATTTAAGCAGAGGACTAAATGTGTTGTGGATCAATACAGTAAGTAGGCAAAATTTGTCGTATGGATTTCAACGATCTTGTATAAATTATAAGAGACCAAGTGCCCCCTGGGCTAAGAGATAAACTTATCAATAAGAAGTGCTCGATCCCATTGAAGCCTATTCAGAAGTACTCCACCGCTTTACCGTTGGGTTTCATAAATGTTAAAATTTTTAAATGAAACCAATGGGATAACTTTACTTTTACAGTGTTGACACGTATGAAACTCAGCAGTAAAGCGGCTGTGATATATTTCTGATGTTTCCCTTTAGTGTATTTTGTGCGTCCTTTGTTTACAATAGTAGTGGAAGCTTTTTTCGTGTTTTTGTCGTTATTTTTTGCTTTGTAGTCATTAGAACTTTTCTATTTGTTTAATTTTTATTGTTTTTTATAGTTAATTAAAGTTGTTATTACTGTAACACCAATTTAAATATTATTGCTCTGGCAGAAAGGTGACGTCACATCATTAGGGTTGCACACATTTAGGAATGTATTATATAAGGCTAAAATCATTATACTTAAGTAAACTTGATTTTTTTAGATAGATTCAAAATAAACGGAAAAAATATCAACGGAAATCAAACTCTTGGAGAGAATATAGCTGACAATGGAGGACTAAAGGCAGCATATCATGCTTACTTAGAACTAATGAAAGACCAGCCGGAACCAAAAAATTACCTGGAATTTCCCTTAACCACAAACAATTGTTTTTTGTAGCTTTTGCACAGGTATGAAAAATCTAAATTTTTACGATTATTTTGGTAGAATGGATTGCAGGAAGTGCTCGATCCCATTGAAGCCTATTCAGAAGTACTCCACCGCTTTACCGTTGGGTTTCATAAATGTTAAAATTTTTAAATGAAACCAATGGGATAACTTTATTTTTACAGTGTTGACACGTATGAAACTCAGCAGTAAAGCGGCTGTGATATATTTCTGATGTTTCCCTTTAGTGTATTCTGTGCGTCCTTTGTTTACAATAGTAGTGGAAGCTTTTTTTCGTGTTTTTGTCGTTATTTTTTGCTTTGTAGTCATTAGAACTTTTCTATTTGTTTAATTTTTATTGTTTTTTATACTTAATTAAGGTTGTTATTACTGTAACACCAATTTAAATATTATTGCTATGGCAGAAAGGTGACGTCACATCGTTAGGGTTGCACACATTTAGGAATGTATTATATAAGGCTAAAATCATTATACTTAAGTAAACTTGATTTTTTAGACAGATTCAAAATAAACGGAAAAAATATCAATGGAAATCAAACTCTTGGAGAGAATATAGCTGACAATGGAGGACTAAAAGCAGCATATCATGCTTATTTAGAACTAATGAAAGACCAGCCGGAACCAAAAAAATTACCTGGAATATCCCTTAACCACAAACAATTGTTTTTTGTAGCTTTTGCACAAGTAAGAAAAATCTAAATTTTTACGATTATTTTGGTAGAATGGATTGCAGATTAATTCTATATACTCTATTACCTGCAAAGGTTTACAGTATTCTTCATTAATTAACTTAGAGCACGCCTTCGGTCTTCTTAATCTGACTTCACAGACTGGCTCCTCCGTAAATTTTGCTGCATTGGGTTCGCCCTTACCTAGTGTTGCACACCGCAGAAGACAAAGGGCTTCTCAGTAGCATTATATACTACATTATATGTTTTGCGGTTTCATCTTCTTTCTGGCAGAACCATCATAGTTTTTTTCTGCCACGCCCATTGTTTCCTGGTACTTTTTTAGTTTACAGCGACCTGCCAATTGACCCACTATCTTCCGGTGATTCAGAAGGTCCTTTGTAAATTCTGGCGAGTATGCTCCAATGATTTTTTCGCTTGCCTCATTCCTAGTGTCCTTATCCACCAGACGTTACTATTCATGCTTTAATAGATTACCTTACCTGGCATTAGTGAATTCCAAAGTAAGACTCTGTCTTCATAGCCCTACTAGCCCCCTCCTCTGCCAGTTTATCAGCTTCTCTTCTCCTAGGTGGCTTTTATGTTCTGTTACCCACGCAATATATGACTCATTGGATACAGAGATCTTCTCCAGAACAACAATACACTTCTGCATCAGCTTAAAGCTGATCTTAAATGCATTTCATCAGCTGCCTGGCTGTCAGGGTAAAAACTATAGGTTGTTATTTTCCTAGCACATTGTTGTTTAACACCCAGTTCCTTGTGGAACTATATGTAAAGTTTTGTTTAAGACTTTTTTTGTTCCAATTCTCTGGTCTATTTCGGAGCCGTTTGTATACCGAATTAAACACGTTAATAACGTACTGGTTTCAACTTAGTATATTCTATATATTCACTGTTATGAAATGGTTCTTACTATTTAGCAGGCAAAAAAGTACTATACATGAGAAAAAGAAAAGGGCTGCGCTGCAAGGGAATGCACGCCACTGAAATAGTTTATTGGCAGGCATTTATTGTTTAAATCACTGACTTAGAAATCAAATTTTCTAATAGAAATTTCTGATGTAAAAGGTGTAATTTTTTTTGTCTGCTTCTATTATATTCATTCAAAAGTGGGCAACCTAAAAAAATATCTTTAGGAAAGCTTTCTATTTTCTTATGGTGAAAAATTGGGCCATTGGTAAATCCATACATGTCGATGCTAAAATTATATACCCATAAAATACACAATTATTGATTTAAAAAAAGCCGTATTTATAAAGTATCTTAAAAATTAATTGGCTCTTCAGTTTTAATCGTAGGGAAGCCCAAGAGGAAGATTTCGGAAGTTACTCTAGCGCGGCAACCGAAGAATACCTTGTTCCCGGTTAAATACCTCCACCAAATATGAGCTGTATTCAGGGGCGATCGTGAAAAACAAAAATGTATCCATCAGAAATTTTCGAGATTAAGATTGGGTAAATTAACATAATAACCAGTGTATATTTCACTAATCTGACAATTTGAGAGTGACGCAATGAAAACGGAGAGCTACAAAGTTGTAAAAAACGTCATTTTGACATTGACAACGTGTTTTTTTAATTTTAAAGAAAATAATTTAAGGATAACGAAAAATATATATAATTGAATACGCTTTAAGCGATTTCCACAAGCCGAAATAATAACAATATTTTTTTGGCATATTTAAAAGTCTATAGCCGCTTTCCGCACCGATGAAATATATTTTTTTTCTTATCATCTAAGCTGTGCCACCCAATGGATCTCTATGACGCTCGAGTAACTTCTTATTTGGCATCTTGTGCTTCTCTACTATAACGGATTTTTCTTTAAATGCAAAGCCTTTGATTTTTTCCAAGTAACAAAAAAAAAAACAAATATTGAATTATTTCCAATTGGTTGACTTCTTCCATTTTTTTCCTCTTCCTAATTTTTAAACAAAGATTTGCTTTTAATTTTGTCTTAAAGATGAAAATATTCTTTGGCCATTTTTACACGGATCAAAACCGTACTCGTATCTATTTTTAAATCTGGAATTAAAGAAAAAGTTTTTAAAAACAGTTTATCTGATAATTTGATTTTAACCACTGTACATATGTCTTCAGTTTGTTAGCCCAAATTTATCGACAACAGAAAAATATTTTTCACAGCCGTATTTAATAGAGTAATAATAATACTAAATTGTCCTTTTTCTTGATGTTTTATTTCTTTTAAGGTCTGGTGTTCAACAGTTACCAAAGAAGCAACCAATTTAGAAATTGAAAAAGATTCTCACTCACCTGCAAAATTTAGAGTTATTGGGGCAGTTAGTAATTTAAAGGAATTTAGCGAGAATTTCCAGTGTAAACCAGGAGCTAAAATGAATCCTAAAAATAAGTGTGAAGTGTGGTAAAATAAATAAATTGGAAACTGGTTTAGGATGTATTAAAAAACATGTATTTTTCTGAAACATTTTGAATTACATCTTGATTTACCAAAATTTGGTAAAGGGAATTCGCTTTAAAAGTTCAAAAGAATTTGAGCTTAGTATGGATAAATAAAAATTGCACACAATTACATTAAATTACAACAATAAGATTTTGCCTTTTTAAATTGGAGATTATTAATTAAATATTTTATTATTTTTCCATGTCCGAAATAAATTTTATATCTTTTAAATTACTAAAATTTAAAAAAACCGAACCAGCACTATTACCAACGTATAAAAACTATATAGTATCATTGAAAGTGATAGACAATGTTATGTTTTTAATAATACTACTTTCTTGGACGTCCATTGTCTTTATTTTTAAGTGATACACGACGTTTTGGATGGTGTCTATCTCCAACCGTTGTCAAGTAATAACTAAGACTACTCTTAAGAAACTACGACCTATATACTATGTGTTGCTCACCAAAGCTTAACCGATTTTTCATGATTCAGCAGCGGCTGCCGGATATTTGATATACATCTTTTCTGAAGTTCCGCATGTTAAAGGAACTTCAGAAAAGATCCGCAGAATTGCTAACAAATACAACAAATTAAAACAGCATTTAGGGCTCAGACCACTTAAGGGAAAATTCTTACAATGACGAAACCGGACCACAACACATCAAATAACAACTGTATCTACCAGATTCCTTGTGAATGTGGTAGAAGTATACGTTGGGGAAACAAAAAAACCACTAAAAATAAGAATAAATAAACATAGAAAAACTTACGGAACGAGGTAAGATGTCGAGATCAGGAGTGGATCCTGAATATGCATGGTCAAAACATCACCACATACAATGGTCGAAGGCCAAAATTATTCATAAAAAGAACACTATAAAAAGAGGAAATTTAAAGACGCGACTGTAATATTAAACAACAAAAATGTATTTAGCAAGCCTAGTATCGACATACCAAACACCTGGCAGCCGTTGCTAAACCGTGAAAAATCGGTCAAGCTGCGGGGAGCAACGCATAGTATATACCTAAGTCAAAGTTTCCTAAGGGTAGTCTTAGTTATTACCTGAAAACGGTTAGAGATAGTTACCATCCGAAACGTCTTGTATCACCCTAAAATACACACGATGGAAGTCCAAGAAAGTATTATTATTGAAATGGTAACATTGTCTATTACTGCCAAGATACTATATAGTTATTTATACGTTCGTTAGTTGTGTGTGGTTGGATCTGTTTAGAGAGCTAGTCAAAGGCACTGGCAAAATAGTCCAAACTACCAAGTGACCAGAACTGGCAAGAATTGCAACAATGGGTATAAGCTATTTTTTGTTTAATAAGCTTTTTCAGTCTTTAACTCTAACATCCAAAATTTTGGTTGTTTTGAATAATTGCAGCTTGAAACCATCATAATGCTTAATACTTTCAAGGAAACATAGTAAATCAAGGTAAAGCATCTGAATAAGGGTAGTTTATAGAGCCATGTGATATAATCATCCATTTTAATATTTATTCTAAATTTTAAATATGTTTTGTTACTTCGAGCCAGTTGCCAACTAAAATATTAGGTAAAGAACAAATAAAGAAAAGTAATTTAAGTAAAAATTATAATTTATATTAAATTCAACTTACTAGGAATGAGGATTTTTGTAATTAAAAAACGTTTTCGTTTAAAGACTAGAGTCAAAAAAGAAGTAAAGAGATTTTGACTTAAGTTACCAAACACCAGCTAGGAAATATTCAACCTTTACTTTGGCAGAGACCCCATTGGCACTGAACCACTGATGATTGAACCTTTTTTTTGTAATATTTCTATACTTGTATTGATTTTTGTTTTGTAAATCCATAATATGACCACATATAGAAAATATTTTATGACCCAAAGGCTGAAGGACCTAAGTCGATGGCCCAGTAGGCACACATACCGGTATGGAAACCAAACCGCTGACCTTAGCAAATATGTATATTTAATTCATTACAGCAGTCTACCATGTACTCCTCCACAATTCACCACTGCAACGAGACTGCTGATTTAAGCAAAACCAGACCAGGCTTACCGCTTCCGCCTTTCGCTGGACGACGACGCGAATAAGTTACTCACCACTGCGAATATTTCCTATGCTTTTAATTCCCTATGGTCGGTGAGTTAGTTTCCACACCTGTATATTGTATTGTGTTGCCTTTCCAATAAACCACATTAAATAATGATAATAGTCAAGCGAAACTACTAAAAAGATATAGCACGAAATCCGAATAGGAAGCGACTTTTAACCATCTACGTAACGGATATAAACTATTGTCATGTAGAATAAACAAATAAATTTTGACATAATACACAGTGACTAAAAAATTTTATTTTAGCATTGACCAAAACTTTTGGGCAACTCAATGGCGATACCTTTCTTTTATTGATATTGAAATTAATATTTTTATTGATATTGATATTGATATCGATATTGATATTGATATTGATATTGATATTGATATTGATATTGATATTGATATTGATATTGATATTGATATTGATATTGATATTGATATTGATATTGATATTGATATTGATATTGATATTGATATTGATATTGATATTAATATTGATATTGATATTGATATTGATATTGATATTGATATTGATATTGATATTGATATTGATATTGATATTGATATTGATATTGATATTGATATTGATATTTATTCGAAGATCAAATGGTTAAAGATCACTTTCTATTTTAGACTAATATAAGTAATAAATATTATTATTGTTAATATTCCTTGGCATAATAAAAACTCTTTGATCTGGAAATATTTCTCTAAGGGTAAAGAATTAGGTTAAGGACATTAAAGAGTTTCTGCATTATAAAGAAATAATCAGATAAGGAAGTAGAAGACCAAACTGAGGTAATAGTTTTATTACAAGTCAAATTCTAGGTCCAAGAAAAAATATTGTAGTTTGTTTATTGTTAAAGGGTTATTGTTTCTATTTTCCCTGTTTAATATTTTATAAATATTTTTAATTAAGTTTTAATGATCGTATGTGATTTTGAGAGATCATGACTTGTAAGAAAAACTTATATAATACTAATACATTTACGCCTTTGTATCATTTATATTATTATTTATGAAAATTTTATGTTAGATGACAAAAACACATTTAAAGTTGATGAATGACAAAAATCAATAAGGTATGCAGGAAATCTAGACAAAAACAAGTGGTCCAAAGTATAAAAATGTTTTGGAGACCTGTGTTGTAGATGAAACATAAAACAGTTTATTTTAAAATCTTGATTTATCAAAGCTGGTGATAATCTTTCTTGTTTGTATAATAATATGTCTTGTATTGTATATAATATTAAATATTATAAATTTGAGATTTTATTATTATGTATAGCCTATGTTAATAGAGTAGTTAGATAAAATGTGGCTTAAATCCATATCTAAGAATTTAATGAGGTAAATCTTATTTAAACGGGTAGTGGTCCTGGAACCCCCTAATTCACACTAATAAAAGAAAAGTTAAATTGTGCTTTACAGTTTTTAAAAATATTTATAATCTAAAATTTTTGTTGCAATGCATTTATTATTAAACGGGGTATATATATATTCAGTAGTATTAATTGCATCAAATATTCCTCAAATAGCCAAAATTCCTTGAATATAAAATAATACCTTTTAAAAAGTCTGAACTTATTAGATCATAGAAGAAAGTACCAAAATTCATACTTTTATTTTTACATTTTTATATTACGTATATTAATTAGCTTAGTGCAAAATAAATACTCTATAAAAGTAAAAAATATTAAAATTTTATTTTATTTTACTTTTTTGAAAAAATAAACAAATGCTTATGTTCTGATGGATATGAATATATAATAAAACATAAATATATAAATATTTAAGAAATGAAAATAAATAGGTACATGATTTTAATAAGGTCTTTATTTTTGTACTAATAATTATTTAAATTGTATATTTTATTTTCTCATTTTAGTTGTTTTGTGTTTTTATTATTCCAGTCTTGTTTCTAAAATAATAGAATATAATATTACCTTGTATGTTTGTTTACATAGGAGGGTAATACGAATTTATTTACTTGTGTAGGTAAGCATTTATATTAAAACTATATTTATAAAAAAAATGTCAAGCATCAGAAATGATAAAACCCGTTTTTAAGATGATTAAATGGCAAATTGGTGCTTGGTAGCACTTTTTGGGATATATAATCAAATTTTAAATATTTTAGAATAAGGTTAAAAAGGCAAGTTAAATATTTAACTAACTTACAACTAAAAAACTATTTAAAAACACCAATTCTACCACCATGAAGACTTGCGTGTGGCGTGGACAGTTTATTTAAAAAACAAAATTTGTAATTATTTGAATTTTTAATAATTTCTTAGCATATTTATAACAAAACAGGTAAATTCAATTATTTGCATTATAAAATCTAATACATCTGGGCTAATTTGAGCTGTGCTTTAAAAAATGTAAACAAATAAAATATTTGATTGCTTCAACCGAGATTTTAACTAAAACTTTCTTTATTATAGTTAAGTAATCTCAAAATTTAGTTACTTAAAAACTCTATCAACAAATTTTATGCCTTAATTTTGAGGAGTAAAAAACCTTAGGTTGAAATACCTACTAAAAATTTATTTTAATTACGATTAGGTTTTTAGGGTGGTAAGGTTTTTTTTCTTTAAATTAAGCTGTAGTAATATAGAAATCCAAACACCCAGTAAATATATTTTTATTTTGGCAATATTCCAAATAATTGGAAAAATAAAAAAATGTCTTTCACCACTATGAAAATTATACTTTATTCCTCAAAGAGGAAGGGGGAAATGTTTCGACTATGGACACATTCATCATCAGCCCAAAAATCAAAATTATTTCTTTTACTTATAGTCTTTTTATTATAAATATTTTTTAATAGAACCCTTCTCTTTTCTAAAAAATATTTTTTAAATTTTCATATACTTACATTTACTTATATTACATTTATACACAGGAGAAATTTGATTGTGTCTCTGAAAAGTGCGCATAAATATTATAGTAATTTGTATCAAAATGTTTGTAGCCAACTTATAGGTATTTTCTAGGTATAAAATACATAAAAAATATAAACAAATACATTAAATAAGTTTTAAAACTAAAACTTAAACTAAACTCATATCAATAGTAAAAAATGTTAATATGTTTCTATAGCCTAAAACAAAATAGTTTTATGTAAAATGTATGTATATTTTTACTGTGATAAAATAAAATGTATATATAGTATTACCATTGAAGTTTTATTTGTCTTTCTTCTTATTAGTGACGTCTATTTGACCTAGAACTGGGATTAATAATTATGGAGTGCATGTACTATAACTGACGCCAAGTACAGCCATCTAACAGTTAGAAATCAAGAAAAAGCGATGTCATAGAACTAGCTATGTTTTTTTTTGTTTCATGACAGTCTGGAGAAGAAAATTTACGTGATATTTGCACAGACCCCCTTTCCCCTACGGTGAGATTTGTTGAAATTTTACTCTACCCCCTCGCCCCCTAAATGCCTCACGTAATTTATGGTTCCCCCGCCTGAGCTCATCATCTGTTTACCGAAAAGAAACTAAAAATTTTATTTTTTATATACTATAAAGAACTATTCTGTCCTTGCATAATACAATAAAAGTTAAGATTACTTTAAGAAAAATAAATTAATGAAATATTTAATATTAGATGACACACCCTGTATTATGTCAATTTTTTACTCTACATAACAGTACTAATATATGACTATTTTTTGATCTTCAATTTTATAACTAAAGCCATGGGAAACTGTAAAAATTTTAGATTTTGAAAAATTATTACAATTTTTTGTTACAATATGTATTATTTAAACATACATATTTTATTACCTAGCCTTAGATTGTATTAAAAAAAATTGGGTTGCCAATATATAAGGTGTGTCAAAATTTTTGAGGTTATTTGCCAGGAATGTGAGTACCTGTCCCCCGCGGTTGTGGCAATAGTGATGGAACATGCTATAAAACGATCATCAACTCCGGCGGCGGCCACTTGGCGGATATCAATTTCTCGTACTCGATTAAAGGGAATAAATTTTAATGGATTATATAAACAAATTTTACAAGCAGAACCAAATTTTTTTACATTAAAAAAAACACACATTAAAGCAACATCAGGTGATTACGCTTGCCGCTTACTTTAGGTTAATCTAGAAAAGACTTTTTAAAGTGTGAGTCTATTAATAATAAGTGCTCTGTAAACAATATGTATAAAAGGGATTTCCAATTTCAATCAATTTTTCTTCTAATATGCCTTGACTCAATATGTCATCAACACGCGACACCCCTGAAACAACACTGCTGTAGAGGGTTTACCTAACTACATAAACTTTTAAGAAATTAAATCCGAGTTCGCCATTTTATCAAGAAAATAATAAATTCCTTTTTAGTACCTCTATTTCATTAACTAAGACACGTAAAACTGATCTTCGTTTAAAAATAGAGCTCTAATTAAAATAAAAATTCTAATTGCCAATGGTAAAATAATTGTATCATGGGTAAATAAATAAAATATATGTATTTCGAATATTATTTATTATAAGTACGGTCACCATTTTAATAAGAAATATGAATTTATTTCGGGTAACACGAGACTCCCGCCCCTCTAATGTTTAAAAAGAAAATTAGAAGGGGATATTAAAAAAAATACGCTAAACTGAAATCATAAATGGTAATTTTTTAAATTATCACAACCTCGAAGCCACTTCCGGTTTAACCGGACCATTAACCATCCCGAATCGGAATTATAACCGATGGGTGAGGATAAAAAATTATTTTAATTATATTCAGACTTTTTACGGATTAAGTTTACAAGAAGACAATTGGATAATACTATTTTTTTGAGAAAAAAGTACCTAATAATTTTTTTCTTGAAAAACCAATTTATCCTTTTTTTTAAGAGCATCATTTTCATAAAACTTATTTTAATGTTTTAATCAGAAATACATTGTTTTAAATTTGTTAATACAATAACGTATAAATATCTTATAAGTTTGTGTTTATGTATATACAGTTACCCCCACCCCTTTTAATCCATATTTAACATAATTATTTAGCTGTAATGTGATCAAAGGAAAATAGGTTTAAATTTTTGCCTATCTTTTAACCAACAATAAAATTTTAATCAAAGATAACTAAGAAAAAAAACAAATTTTTTAAACCATTGGGCCTTTGAAAACCATATTAATGGATAGTCTACAGCCGATCTTCTTTCCTTTGTATCACACTGCTGGAATAAATTTCTTGAGTTTCTAGGTCCCAGATCGTTGCTCTTGATTCATGTTATTTTGTAAAAGCTGAAAGGTTGTCAGGGCATGTTCCCAACATAGGTAGAAGCAATGGTAGATTATGAAGTTTAACTCATAGTGACTTTGGCAGGTACCAGGTACCAAAGGTTATATAATTGAAACTTAACTTTTTTCATTTTGTAGAAGCTGAATTTTTGATATGTTACTTGGGTACCTATTAAAAATATTTTTCCAGTTGCCAGATACCCAAGCAGCAGGCTGTCATCATTATGACGTCATTTTAGGTCATAGGACGTCATCAAACAAAAATTATGACCTCATTTTAACGACGTGTTCTTGACGTCGTTGAAATGACGTCTTTTCGACGTTATTTTTTTGTCATACTAGCTTATAAAAATCTAATAACGTCATGTTTAGAAAACCCGCCAGAAAAAATTTGTGACATGATTCGTGTCAAAATCCAACCGAAATATCATATGACAGAAAAATAAAACTAATAATTTTACAAAATTGAAATAGAAAAAACTCTACCGATAGATGGCGTAATGGACAATAAACTACTACGTTTATTCAACATCTTCGCGTTTTATCGCCTACACCGTAACCTCATAGAAATAACTTTTTTGGAAAACTTTCTATACATAGAAATATTTTTAGGAGATGCCTATTTGGAAACTCTCCAACTCGTATTTAAGGCTTTTGTCATGTCTTGTTAAAGAACAGAAATATTTTCTGCTATTTAATACTTTTAAATTGCTGACATAGCTATTAGTAGTTCTTACAATGGAAGGTAATCAGTTACTTGTTATTATGGTATTTGTCACTCTGACAGTGACAGAATTATTTTAAAATAATTAAAACCAAAATATAATTTTTTTATTCTTTACTTTTAATTGTTAATGAGTATATAACATGCTGCTGATATCTTAAAAACCAGCTTTAATTGACGTATAGTGTGTTATGTGTTTTTGATGTAGAATTTATTACAGAGTCAAAATTTGGTAAAATATAAAGGGTGTTCCATTAAAAAAAAACCTACTTGCCAATGAACATCATGTTTTTGAGACACCTTGAATAATAACTAGTACTATTACGAAAAAGAGTTTATCCGAATAAACATTTTTTAATTTAAGTTTTTTATGTATCTTGTACAGGAGCAAGTTATTTGGTGTATACATAGAGTTGGGACACCCTGTATATACATATATATATTTACTTTTTTGTGTCCTGTACAGGGAAAAATACATTTAATATATAAATAGAATTAAAACACCCTATATTTAAAATTATACAGGATGTCAACACATATTCATATTTAGATTTTTGATTTAAAAACAAAATTCTCAGTTTAATTTATTAAATAACAAAAGAAAGTAGCACATTGGTTCAATCATGTAGAATACAAAAATACAAAATTACACTAAACAGGATATATCAAAAATTTTTAGATTTTTTTTTAAATAAAATAATTCATAACCTTGATCAAAATGACCAATGTTTTATTAATTTAGGCAACTCATAGCGGTACTTCTGTTTACATATAATCCAATAAAAAATATATTTTATCCAGTTAGAAGATTGTAATTTGTATCCTAAACTACTACTTTTATTGGATAAATATTTGTTTTGCAACAATTTTCTACAACGTTAAGAAAACACAACATGCAAACTTTTAAAACGGGCAATTCATTTAATTCTTGGCTCTTGTAAGCCGTATTTTCCTTCATGTTAGTTTTCAGTTTCGTAGTTTTCTCGATCTAACATTCATTAAGTACCATAATAAATTTTATAAACTGTATAAACTTGGCCAGTTCAGTTTATCCAACTAACTTTTTAGAATTGATTGTTTTATTTTTATTTTGAAACCGGAAAGAATGTAATAACAGTTTTCCAGATTTAAACGTTAAGTTTTTTGATATAATTGTGATTTATAATGCAAGTTGGTATTTATTGTTAAAATGAGTGTAAGTGATATCACTTAAGGTGGTATCATGTTTAGTGATGTCAAATTTTAAGAGAACATCGATATATCGATATTAATAAATATCGTTTTGACCTAATATCGATTATTCGATATATCGGACGAGCCATATATCGATATTTGAGAGGAAAAAAATACTAGACAAATTATCTTATATTACATTTTTCTTTTCTTAACAGGTAGTGGGTAAATAACTACGGCATAATAGTAAGAAATTACCTTGATAGTTTTTATGTATTTAACTGTACAACATTTTTGACAGTTTTAAAAATTTAAGTGAAAAAATAGCTTTTTAATTTGTACTTATTTACCACAAATATCGAAAATATTCGATACCGATGTATCGATATATCGAGAAGTTAAATATCGATGAAGATTATCGATATTTGATTTCCGATATATCGATATTTTAAAAATATTCGGTATATCGTTGTCATCCCTAATCATGTTAAGTCAAAATTTCTTAAGTAGGCCACTAAAAATCGACATTTCTATGGTAATGTTTTTGTCAGCAAATTTTGGTAGCTTTATAGGTTGAAAGTAATACCTTGAACGGTTTTTGAAAATTTTAATTTATGAGCGATTAAAAATTTTGCGTACTATTTTTTTAATTATATTATATTAGCAAATAATTACTGAATCTCGATGAAAATTAGTTCGTGTGCTAAGGAATAATAGATGAACAAAAAAAATGTACGTAAATTAAAAATAATTTATTATAAATAATTAGTTTTATAATAAACAAATGGAAATAAAGATATGTTCTTTATTGGTTAGGCGGATTTATTTAATTGATGTTTTTATTTGAGTACACGCCAAAAAAAAAAGTTTATTAAAAGCAAAATAAAGAAAACCCAAAAAAAATCAAAACAAGGATCTAGAAAACTAAAAATAGACGTTTCGGTGGCTAGTCTGCCACTGTTGTCAAGATAAAGAAATATATAAATAAAAATTAACAAATTACCTATTACTTAGGTTTTAAAATTTTAGCGATAGCTTTAGAAGATTCTAAAAACATTTGAATTTTTAATTAAAATTTATAAAGATGTTTTAGATGATAAACCACTCAGCAAACTTAAGGGTACTTTAACAGATATCTACCAATAATGCTAAACATCTCTTTTAGGAAAATATGGGTTGCTTTGACCTTCCAGATTAAAGCTAAAAGTAATGTGTAAAAATTAAAAATGAAAGTAAAATTTTTGTGAAAACTGTTATGTTTTTTCTTTCATCAATAGGTTGTTTTTAACAACATTTCGTAGTAGTTATGCTATAAGGTCCGTTTTAATGGACCCAATTATTTGTTAAATACAAAAAATAATATTTTTTACAACAAAACCAATAAAACTATGTAATTTTTACTGAAAAAATGAAACAAGAAATGCTCGGGTTTCAAGAGGATATCATAATGCGTGGTGTTTATTTCTAAAAATGTAGCTAGAGATCATCTCTATCACCAAAAAGTATGTTTTGTTTGGTAAGCTATGAAAGCCAACAAAGGACTCCTTTTACTTTCACATTTAGTAATATAAACTATTTTCTTTAATAAACGACCCACATATATTCTAACTTAAGTTTTTTAAATAACTGACAAAAGAAAAATTGAAATTTTTTGAGGATTTAAAATAAAGACTTTTATTTTATATTTAAATTTACTGCTAAAAACTATTTATTAAAAAATTTCTTGGTTCAAATGTTCCAAATACGAATTGCATAAATTAATTATAAGAAATAGATAATTAATGTTTTTAACTGAGTTTCTCCTCATTTTTTTTGGTGCTGGCCCAATTAGCAGGTTGGGTAAGAGCAATTTTGTTTAAAACCGCCTCCACCCCTGGTTCCTTAAGTCGGTCGCAAACACATCCACTTGTGTCGCCACCGGTGACCGCTTTAACTTGCTATACAGGCCACTTGCAGTCGCCACCAGTAGTCGCTACTTTACTTTTTTTAGTTTCTGATATTAACACATCTACATCAAAGTGGTGTGTCATTATATATGGGTTAAATGGCTGAGGCCAGTAAATACCTTGCAACAACTAAAGAAATAGCGTACCTAATCGATGTGGTAGTGTTTGCGTTAAAACAAAAGTGGCCGCCGCAGCTTGAAGCTTAAATAAGCCACCACGAGCGCCACGTCTGCGTAGTGTCTAATAAACTGCATAAAAAGTTTTTCCAGCAGCGTTTGGCGGCCACCGGTGTCGACCAAAAATGGCTATGGGGCCGTTCAAGTATTACGTAAGCAGATTTATTACAATTATTAACCTCGCCTCCCCATGTCATTAAAAGTAAGCAAAGCCTAACCCCCTCACCCATGCTTACGTAAACATTTATAAATTCATTTTTTTTTAATGTATTTCGTCTTTTTATTGTTTTATAAGCAGCAGTTGTAATTCTAGAAATTAGAAAATACGCTTAGGATAGAAGACTTTACCGCAAAAAAATATTAATTTAACCAAATTAACTGACTATATTCAACATAGAGCAAGGTACAAATATAACAATATTAATTAATATGTATTACGAACAAAACAAACATTCTTAAAATTTTTGGTTTGTATATTATATATATATATATATATATATATATATATATATATATATATATATATATATATATATATATATATATATATATATGTATATATATATATATATATATATATATATATATATATATATATATATTGTTATGTTTATATGAAGCCATTTAAATACATAAATACAAAAAAAAATAACATACTTTATTATTGTAACAGTCGACAGAGTCACTCATAAGAAATAAATTTGTCTTATTAAGTAAGTGTTTTGATCTCGCAGAGTAAAGATACCTGAAGATTTCTTGAGCAATCGCTGGCAAAACGTCGGTAAACGATTTCAATAACGCGATCCAAACTCAAGAACCAAGGTTCCTCGGTTCTAGTTCTTATACCTCTAATGGTTTTAACATTCACCTTATAAAAAAATCTTGGTAAAGTGAATTTATTCTTAGTCACTAATTGCAATTATTCTTCAATATTCTTGGAAAGAATATCAAATTCCTTTACGCCGCACTTCGTTTACTAACTACATTTTGTACTTTTGTATTTGCATGAGATTTTTTAAAAACTTTCAAAAAATTTTTGGCGAAACTTGGATTCTTCCATTTGAAACTTTATTTCGACATTTTGCCCCGTAACTCCCATACGCGATTCTAATCGAGTACCTAAATGTATTCATTATTTGTGGAAATCACCGAAAATGTGTATAGTTTTGAAGCATAGGCGCAGTAAGGAGTACTTAGCCGCTTAACCGCTGAGTTAAGTGGAGTGTCAAAACTATTAAAATAAAGCCACCCTATTGGTTTAATTTGACAATTTTGACACTCTGCTTACCCAGCGGCTGAGTACTCTTGAATGCGCCCCATTGTGTGGGTGGGTTGCCATATGTGTAAAGCAGTAAAAAGCTGCTGCTGACGTAATCCCAAGCTAGACCCCCACCCCCATGTCATCAAAAATAGGCGAAGCCAAGACCCCCGCCCCTCTTATAGTGTTTAAGTAATACCTGAACGGCCCCTATGTTTGCGACCGGTCTTAGCAATTATTTTCCAAGTTAATCTGTATAGGTTAAGAACCACCATGTATAGTAAAAGCCTTTAAGTTAACTCTAGGCAACCTATTTAAAATTCGATCTCTCATAAAATTGTGTCAACAAATTTTCCGGACAAACATTTATTACAGATCATCGACAAATCAGACGAATAATTTGCATCACATTTTTGGCAACATGACAAATGGTCAAAACGTAATCCAATAAAGTTGGTAACCAAATTCGCCAATAGTAATGTCTGCTTAAAAAGCAGTAACTGTATACAAAAGAGCCATAAAATCCTATTGGACAGCTCTATTGTCGCCATTGCTCTATTCAAATTGGAGTTTTCAACGTAATAAAGTGAACGATAAGTAAGGAGAGAAAGCCCGGAAATGTTCGACGTAAACTCTGTGTTAAAGCTTATTTGATTTGAAATCGATAGAATTTACAATGTCATCCTATGTAAAATGCACATTTGTACCTATGTTGGACGTCTTAAATGGTTAAAACCAATGATGTAAAAAATGAATATGGATGAATGCAGCGAAAACATAGATATCCTACATTTGTTGAGTGACGCAAAATGGCGACACGGTTGCCAGCTTGTAATGAAAATACGAAAATTTTGGGTAATTTTTTTTTATTAGTGAAAATAGCATATTACGAACAAATTGCAAATAACATTGAATACAAGAATGTCCGAGATTGTATTTAATCTTTTTACTGATTATTCACATTAAAATAAAAATTTCTTCTTTTTAGGTGATTTTAACAATTCGTTACTTTTAGCGGTCTTTGAAATTGCGCAAACAGTGGACAAATTTAGGTTAAGTGCATCAGCCACCCGCTACACAATACAAAAAATTGAGTTAAATTTGTATCTTTTATACGTACCATTGAAATTTTACTTCTCTAACTGCAACTAAAGGTAATAATGGGCCATTATTGTCCCGTTCTCGTTCAAAATAACTGATTAAGGAAGCTACAAGTTCCTTGCATCGGCTATTCAAATGCTTCGGCATTTTCACAGAAAATCAAAAGTCTGCCTAAGAAAATCAAAGGTACGAAGTTTTTGTTTTTAGAAAAACAGTTTATACTGATCTAAATCACCGAAAGAATAGAAATTATTTCACAGGAAAACACAACAAAGCGACAGCACAGAGCAATGAATTCGTATAAATGTCAAACAATGAGCGGCAGCGTCGCAAAATATGAAACAAGTTGACCAACCTGACGATAATAAAATTCGAATTAAATGAATTTTTGCCAGAATAATCGAAGGAAAAATTTGCTGTAATTGAATGTGTTTAATAACAACAGCAATATGTGTTTAGTAAATTAATTAAAAGACCAAATTTTTAACATTTTTGCCAAAATTTCAATCTGTTATATTTATGGACTTGAGTGTAAATGATCACCTGTTTAGATCCGCAGTGGCAAGAAGCATTTTTCGGATTTTACGACCGCGCGCAGTGGGTGGATGAACATGCGCACTTAAAAGCCGTGGCAAAATACAAACACCGGCACCCCGTATCCTTCGTCCGCGGTCTGACCGTAACGCTCATTAGCTACCGTACTTCGAACAGAAAACCAGGACGCGGTCAACACATTCTTTCCTATAATGCGAATAGTTTGTTTGGGTCCGGGTGCGTTTACCCTCAACTGGCTTGCGTACAAACCGGTTTTTTCGCCCATGAAATGTAACTTTTGTTTCGCGCAGGTTATAACATTAGCAATCCATCGAGATCAGTGAGCGAAAATCATAATAACCCCTACTTGGGCACTGCACAGTCCTTTTGTGGGCATGCGCAGTAAACATTTACTGACTAGCGAAAAACAAACAACAGGACCGGGGTTAATATTTTGTATATGATTTATTTATAGAGAAAATATACCAAATAATTTTGTTTCTAGGTATACATATTTAAATATTTTATTTTAAGTCTGTATTCGTCTTTCATAGTAGTCCCTAAAGAGTAAACCGGTTTAATATTGGGGACTATTTTTGTTGTATAATTTTTTATTTTTCGGTCGTATCGCCGATTTTATTGAAATTTAGCAAACGAGAGTGCTTAGAAGCACTGATCTCCAATTTAAAATTCCGTTTTTTGCTAAAACACCTTATTTTTGATTTATGAGGACCCACTTTGACTCAAACTCAAATCTGCACGGAATTATTATCTTCCCTCTTAACAGTACGTGGACACAACAAAACTGAATGGTTGGTATTTTATTATAAAAACAATTAGTTTTGGTGTAACTTGTTTGAGGAATAAATCTCAATTCATAAACTGATATTTCGCTCCCGTTGCCGTAGCAGTTGTCGTTCAGTTAAATTTGGCGTGTAATGCCATTGAAATTGTTTATTTTTGGGGTTAGGTCCAAAGCTGACCTCATATTTGTAATTAAAACCACAAAAATAATCAGTTCTTCCAGCTTCCTACATAAGTAGAAATAGAGAGGGAGTTATTCATACGGTTCCGCCTTTAAAACGGCTGTACTTTAAAAAAAAAATTGTATTTTGAAAAATCCATCAAAGGGAGATATTTTTTAAATACCTAATCTATTGAATTATGAAAACTTATGTTTCAAATTTCTGGACTAGAATACCCTTTAAACGTATGAAGAATTTCGTAAAGAAATTCACGGGATAGGTAGACTTTTACTTTAAGTATCGCTTTGTCTATTGGAAAAAGCTTCTTTAAAACATGTGAGAGCATCCCCGTTTTAATGATAAGGGCATTATTTTGCGAAAAGTGATTGAGAAATCAAATTAAATTACAAATAGATAGGATTATTGAAATTGCTTTCCTTGCTTAAAATTTTACCCCGATAAGTAGGTATATTTAACCGAGGGTCATTTTGTGTTTCGACCCCATAAACCACTTTATTATTTTTTGTAAAATTACTTTATTTTGATGTTTATTGAAGTGCTAATTAGTTGTAGTGTTGGAATTCAACATATTTGAGTGTTTATTTAACCCGACTCATATGAGTCGGTGGTCCATTTATTACATTTTTTTGTAAATAGACCTCGAGTCGTAAATAAAAGTTACTTTCACTAGATATAGATATTTGCTAACATTATATAGGTACATTTTTGATATCAAAAATCGTTAATAAAAAAAAATAATTCTAAGAATCTAAAAAACTAAACTAAAATCTAAAAAAATATATATATTTCTTGTACAAAATTTTTGGCAAAAGACTACATAATTTTTTTCTAAATATCTAAAAAAATAACTAAAAAAAAATTGCTTCTATGATATCTTTGACATAAAAAAACTAAACAAAAATATCTTCTAAATATCAAAAAATGAACTAAAATAAATACTATACTTATACTAAATGCTACACCCAGACCACCTGACACACATACGAGCCGAAGCATTACACAGACCGTGTTTTAAAACAAAACCGCTACAGGAAACCCCAGATTTTTAAACTCGCATTTAGTATTATAATGTAGCCGGCTCACATTTGAGCCGGCGGTCTATTTAAAAATTGTACTGGCTCATATATGAGCCGATTGATCTTATATCGCCATTCATCGAGTGAGTTTAGTATAAATCTACTTTATGTTCTTTTTATATGTAAAATGCAATAAACAATAAATTCCCACATAAACGATAAAATTAATAATTTGTCATTAGAAAATGTTTTTTATCTATTTATAGGCAGTATGCGTAATTATTCTGCAGAACATACTGTATTAACAATTAACGATTACGTGAAATAATCATTACTGGAAGAATATATTTTATACTCATTTAATTTGTTATTCTAAAACATAAAAAATTAAAAAAAATATACAGTGTGACCCATTCGAATGGCAACACCCATGTAGAATTCTTATTTATTAACCAATTGGAATATTTTTTCTTAATAATTAGAAGTTAAAAAGTTCTACCCAAAAGAGACCTAATTTGACATCTTCAATTTTGTTTCAATGCCTACTATACCACTTTTTTTTGTCAAAAATAAGGAATTTTTGTTAGCGATTTTTTATTATAAAATGACGACACCACTGATTTATAATTGGCTTTAAACTATTTCTGATTAAAATTTCATAAATAATTATTTATAAATAAAAAAGTTACAACCTAAAATTTAGAAAACTCGTCAAGCTAGAAGTTACAAAATAACACACTGTATTAACATTTAGCCACACAACTGACAAACTTTAGTAAGTTTAACACTACAACGAAACAAATACTGCTGTATATCATGGCTACTTAGATTTAGAATTAAAAATAAGTTTTAGGTACAATTAGTAATGCTCGTTAGGGTGTGTGAGTGTAAGTTTTCGTTAGTTTTTACCAATTTAGTATTGTTTGAACAATTTGTTTATCTAGTATTAATTTATTGTTTAAATTATTAAATAATCACAATTTTTGTGGCTAAATATTTGATCCAGTGAGTTATTTTGTGGCTCTTGTTTTCCAAGTATAACTTTTTATTTATGAATGGTATGAAATTGAAACTTCCCAATCGTTGTGCAGATATTAATTAAAAAAAAATCGCCAATACTTCATTTTTGACAACAAAGTAATAGTAGGCAACAGCAAAGGTGAATGTAAATATAGAACTTTTTTGGGGTCAAATATTAAAAATGGTTGTAAAAAATTCATGGTGTTCGATAGATCGCACTACGAATGACCAAATTGGGGGTATTCTAGGGTGGGAATTAAAATTCACACGCTGTGTTTTTGTTGGATGTGTTAAAAGTACAAAATGCAAACTTTACAAAAATAAATAAAATAACAAGATGTATGGACGTATCTGAATCGTCACAATTTATACACATTACCTTGTACCCTAGTGCTGGGTGTACAGTTTCATTTATATTTTGCCACTCACCAACAACAATCACTAAAAAAGGTAGAAAAATACTTTAATACAAGTCTCATAGTTTTTATATTTTGAAGCATAACAAATGAAACAAATGAAGGGATTAACTTTTTAATGGACACCCTGTACATATTATATCACCGTCTGAAATGGTTTTAAGAAGAGCTTTAAAAATACAACATTTGATATAACTATCTTAAATAGTTTTTCTTTTTATCTTCAGGGCAATCTACAAGGCTGCAGACTAAATACTAACGTTTGGTGTCTTAAGCAGGAAAGACCTCTGGCAAGCGGTTACACATTCTGAAAACTCTAGGGATAAAAGAACGGACAAAATGGGAAGTTCGGATCCTATCCAGTTGAGCTGTATAGGGATGCATTCGTGCGGCACCACGAGTTTCTCGTGGGAGTTGCAAGTGTAGGGACTATACTGGATGATTCCTCAGCACAAGCCGTAAAAGTATCTATAAAAAAGAGCAATAGGTCTCCTGAAGCCTAACGATTAGCAAGAGAAGGAAGCCTTTCAATGCGTAAAGGTTCATTAATAAGACGAACAGCTCCTCTTTTGAATTAAAACAAGAATGTTAAGGGTAGTGGGGGCACCATTCTCAGACATGAGAACAATAAATTCAGAGAGGGTTGAATTGGAGATATGTACAAAGTGTATAAATTGGAAGGAAAAAGTACTTTTTCGCTCAAAGAGAAATCCAAGCTTTTTGGAAGCCGCCTTGGCTATAAATACAATGTGTTTATTCAGTCAAGTTTATTCTCATATGTGATAAATGGTTAAATGTATCCACTCACAAAACACCTGATTACTCACATAACAAAGGATGAGTGTTTGATGACTTTTTCCGCGACAGGAACATGATTGTGGTTTGGATACAATAAATTGAACGATATTTTTGGCGCCCCATTTCAAATATGACTATTTAAATCTAAAAAATAGTAAATATAATTTTCACATCTTAGTTTCTGAGCTACATGACGATTTTGAAAATTTTCATTTTTAGGTACCCTTTGCATCTCCAGTTAGCTGATAACGTATCAAAAAGGTAAAAACCGATTTTTATATAACTTTTTACGTTAAATGCAGTGGCGTATTCAGAACTGTATAATTGTCCAAAAAATAAATTTGCCTTTTTAAATGCTTTTTAAAAATATATAACATCAATGGGTAAGTTTATTTTTATAAATAACGACAAAATTCCCAATATTTATAATTCACTATCCAAAATTTTGCAGTAGCTCATGTGATCAAATCAGTTAACAGTATGTATTTTCTTTTGTTGCATAAATCTGGATACGTAGCATTTACACAAAGAAACATTTTTAATTTGTAAACAGTTTTTATTAAATAATATTTTTGATTTATTATTATGTTGTATAAAACAAAAATGTATTGCTAGAAACCAAAGTTTCAACTAAAAAAATGTGTTGCATTGATTGGTAATATCAGTAAATATAATAGATTATAGGGTGTTTTTAAATAAAATAAACAAAAAGAATATGCAAACAATAAATTAAGAAAATTATTTAATAAAAACCATTTACCACTTAAAAATTTTGCTCAAGAAAGTGCTACCTACCTTGATTTATATAACAAAAAAAAATATTAGGTTTAAAAGCAAAATTCAATTTTGAAAGTCGTGGACGTAAGCACCTCTACAGTAATAAAGTCAATAAAAAAAAGTGTGAAACTGATTTGTTTTGCATGGTCTACTGCATAATTTTAAAAAACCAAACATTGGCCAATATTTCAAAACAATAATATTTGAAAAAATATGACTACGCCACTGAGATACAGGAGTACCTAAAAATGTAAAATTTTTAAATCATCCTGTGGCTTAGAAACTAAGAAGGCTAAAATGAATTTGTTTATGACATCTTTTGTTTCACAAAAAGTAGTTCACGTGCGAAAACCGCAAGGTTCTATCTTTAATAATAACTGAGATACTCCGCTATTTCAACCAAAATGGGACACCCTGTACATATAATAGTCAGTGCAATTATTAAAATTTTTAACTTAAATCGATGGGTAAGCTATGCCGACACACCTGAATCTTTGCTCACCTAGTATAATACACAGGAAAAACAAAGTTCAAGCGTAGCGACAATAGCATTGTGGTCCTGCAACTTCCTGTATTGTACTTCCGCTCTTTTCTTTCTTCTTTAATGTCCTCTGTGCCCATAATGAAATACTTATGGGCCATTGTTTTACTGAAGTGCCTCTGAACACAACAAAATGCATTAGAATATATACCTAATTAGAATACACAAACAATGATAATTTGGTCTAATAAGCTTAATGTGAGTTACAAAAAATAAATTATAATATTACCATACCTTTTCTGCTCAATAAACAACGTAACTGTGCCAAATCTACAGGGTCGACGTAAATAGTCCCCATCCTGCCAACTTTTGCATCCTTATTTTTTATTTTTAAAATTTGGGTATGAATTATGGGAGGATATATACTACTTTTTGACGCAATAATGATAGTTGCAACAATCAATATGGCGGATACGCACCATCTGGGGCAAAAATTTAAATAGAAAGAGGAGTCTTGTGGTACATTATTTAAAAGCTTGTGGTGAGTACTTTATAATCCTAAAATATAATGTTAATAGAGAATTATTGCAAGTTGCCTTTTAAGCGCGGGAGTTATTAATACCGGCTTTATTTAAATAGTGCTTGTACTCAAAATTTAGAGTTATTGCAAATCATGTTGACCGTACCATCAACCTAAAAAAAAGGGGAAAAAAATTTTAGTTGTTTTTCTTTATTTTTTGTGTTGTAGGGTTTTGTTTAACACAATTAAAGAAATACATTTGAAAAAGCAAGGTTTTGAGTATTTTTACTTCTAAAAACTTTTCGATTTTGTGCTCGGCAGCCGTTCGGTTTACACGAACAGTTCCGAAGTTAAAATAAGACCAAAATAAGACACGACCTAAAACCGACATAAAGCCAGGCACTATCCCTATTAAGACAGTCCTTATCCCACCATGCATCTGCGCAAGCTTAGATGTCAAAATAAGGCCGGTATTATTAGTGCCAGGTCTTATTTTACTGTGCAATATTTCTCTAATACCTTCACTGACTACAAAATGACGATACTTTAAAAATCACCTAAATACCTGATTTGGATGGCCATGTTTTCGAAAGTTAAATGTACATAATTTGATATTTTTTAAAAGAATTTTTAAAAAACCTTTTCATTGGTGATACTGATAACAATATACAGGGTAGGACAAAAGTACTTATTCTTTAATAAAGCACCCTGTTTATTTAATTTCCTATTAAAAGATCTTTAAAAAGCCTAAAGAAAATATCACATTAACTATATTAGTTTCGGAAATATGGCCATCCAGATCAGAAATTTAGTTAATTTGTAAAGTACCGTCATTTTATATTAGGTGAAGATATTCGCTTTATATATTTTGAGGGTATAAAGTACTCGTCAGGAGCTTTAAAATAATATGCCACATGACCCCATTTTCATTTAATTTTTGTTCCTAAGATGGCGCCCATATGCCATCTTGATTGTTGCAACTATATCATTTTTTCGTCAAAAAGTAGTTTATCCTTTTCCATTAGTCATACCCAAATTTTATAATGAAAAAACTAAGGGTACAAGTTAGCAAGGGGGACTATTTACGTACACACTGTATACATTTTACGTTTCATAACTAACTTCTTTATTATTAGAGATACGAAGTCGGTTAAATTAGTAAGGTTGTAGTATGTTTTCTGCTGATTAACGTGCTCCAACAGAAAAACAATTTAACATCGGGTTTTAAACTTATTGCTAAAATGTATTTTTTTTAATAAAACACCCTGTTTATTATATAACCATTCAAAAGATCTATCAAAGACTTTAAAAAAGTTAACATGTGATATATATAATTTTAAATAGTTTCGAAAAATGACAATCCCCAGAAAATTTATAGTAAAGTGGCATTTTTTAAATAAAACACTGTGTAAATTAAATCAGCATTAAAAGATATTTTAAAGAGCTTTTAAAAAATACCACAAATGATATGTTTTTCTCTTACAGTTTAAAAAATATGGCCATGCAAATCTGAAAATTATGTTAAATTTCCATTATATCTACAACTCTAAGAGATAGACAATTCAAATGTGTTTTTCTTAAAGTTCTTTAAAATTGAAAACTAAAATTAAGCGACTTGGCAACGTTGCAGTTGCAAATTTAGAACATTATGACATTTCATAATCAAGTTTTACTTTCTGTTGTTGCAGTTAATATTCTATTTTTTAAAGAATTTTTATGATTTATGGGATAAATGTAATAAAAATAAGAAAATAGTTAAGTCTACAACTAGTGTTAAGCGTTTAAGTGGTTGCCATCATGGATTTCGTTAAAAATTCAGCAATGAAGCAAAACGTGCGAAGTCAGTTTTGGTTTATCTGCAGTTCACGTCCAAATAACGAAGAACTTACGCTTTATGACTATACATAAATGTTTCTCGAAACACTGACTATTATCCTGCTTTGTGTTATTTAGGTTGTCAAACAATGATTCCTAATATTTTTCGTGAAATTTAATAACTAATCATGTAATTTATGTAAATATTCTTCGCCTAGATACCCATTTTTATCAGCTGTTTGACCGAATTACAACACTGTGCTAGTTAATTTGAATTCCCAATACCTATTTAATAGTAATGCAATATACGGACTGTTTTATTAAAAAAACAGTTTACTATTAAATTCCCAAAAGAATAAATCACATGTTGACTTTTTTAAAGCTTTTTCATAAATCTTTTAAATGATGATATAATATACAGGGTGTTCCATTTAAAAACGTACATTTTTGTAAATAATCAAAAACCAGATGTTCAATTGTTTTTGGTTGGCAGCACGTTAATCAGCGAAAAATACTAGAGTTTAAACGCTGTTAGTTAAACACCGCTAAGTCATACTTTGATAGCATCAAAATGCCCCAAACACACATATCATTAAGTACAAAAACCCTATATCTACCATTTGCGGTAGATAGTTATTTTGTGCTACAATTTTGCGATGCCTATGGTAAAAAAATACATGGCAAGTCGGTGCTTTTTTATATGTAAACATTTGGTTGTTGATGACGTAGCTGTATTAAACTTACAGCGTTCGTACTTTACATCTTTACTAAGTTAACTGACTTCGTATCTCCAATAAAAAGAAAGTTGACTTAAAAATATTCACCCTGTATATTTAATATTTTTTAATATAATCTGTTCTTAATACATATTATACAGGGTATACCAGTAACACTGCCGACAATATTTAAGGGTGATTTTCCAGTTAAAAAAACAAAAGCTTTATATGAATTTGTGTTCTAAGCATTTTACTTTCTGAGCTACAGTGTTACAAAACAATCTTTGAACCACGAGAAAAAGTTGATTACCATCATAGTGTTATGTTAAATTTCCATCATAAAGTGAGGATATTAAAAGTCTTTTCCCCACTTCATTTTTTAAATGGGAAAAGTAATCGAGATCTGGTATAAAATTAAGATAAAAGGCTTTTATTTAAACTACTTTTTGACACAAAAATTAATTGTTGAAAATCGGCCCAAGAATTTCAGACTTACAAACGAATGTCATTAAAACCGGACTGTTTGAACAGTATGTAAGCCAAGCTTCGCTTTGCGTCGGGAGACAACACAACCTTAAGCTAAAATCTATAACTTTTTTCCTTGTATAATAAAAACTATTTTTCTTTTTTTCTGTATCATGTTTAGAACCGCATTTATATTTACCACATTGACATTAAAATAAAATTTATTTGTCAAACTCTAAATTCAACGTCTTTAATAATAAAATTCCATAACTTATTAGCTAATTTAACGCTACGTCACTTAAAATAGTTTTTCACATGCAACTCGTGTTATAATTATGCGAAACAAATAGAATAAAAAGTGTGTTTTTAGTTAAAATTGCGCTGTCACATCCTGTGGTAAAGCAAAATTAAAAAACAATATCAAAGAAAATTAAAAATGTAAATGATACCGGTAGTTCAAAGAAAGCTAAACAAAATTACCACCATGTTAAATAAAATAATCGATAATTAAAGTTTATAGAATTTATAATTTAGCTTAGTTTATTAGGTGTTTATTTTAAGCATACAGGGTGATTACTCTTAAGTCGGCACTATTGCTAACTTCCTTATCATTGGAAGTACGAAGTGGGTTAAATTAGTAAAGCTGTAGCACTGTTTTTTTTAAATTTTTTGACATCCCACGAAGACCTATGCCTAAATACCAGAGTACCGTGGGTGCTTTTGCATTTCACAGCACCTTTTAGACAACGCGGTAGTGCCACCACGGTCGTTGTTTTTAAATAACTACTACCTAAATATGTCTCCCCCGCTGGGAATCGAACCGGCGACTTCTGGCTTCAAAGATCAAATCTATGTCTACTGCGCCGCTGATTAATGTGCTGCCGACCGAAAAACAAATAAATATCGGGTTTTCGATTTATTACAAAAAATAAACTTTTTTTATTAGAGCACTCTGTACATTATATCACCACCCAAAAGATCTATCAAACAGCTTTAAAAAGAAAGTCCACATGTAATATACCTAATTTTTAACAGTTCTGGAAATATGACCATTCTCAGGAATTTAATAGTTTACTGGCATTTTTAAATAAAACACTCTGTATATTACATTACCATTAAATAGATATTTTACAAAGCTTTAAGAAAATACAAAGATATGTCTATCTCTCTCTGTCTAAATTTATGTTATATTTCCATTTATCTTCAGTTTTAAGCTATAAGCACTTAGTTTAGTGTCGAAGATAAAATAGACACTATATCTACTATTTGTAAGGTTTGGAGGGCCATATTTCCAAAACTATAAGAGATAAACTTTTCAAATGTGGTATTTTCCTAAATCTTTTTAAAATATCTTTATAATGGTGATGAAATATACAGAGTCTTTAATTGCAAAACTTTATTTATTGCACACCTAAGGGACCACACTGTATATTTCTTAATCTTGGTGTTACAAGATCTTATGGACATTAAACTCAGTTTTAGCGACCTCAAAAACTTACAGTAACCGTAACCAGAGCCCCAGAAACATTAATTGTTTTTGTGTGGCTGTGCCATTTTTCTATCTACTCAACTTTTACATACAAATTAATGAAAATATTTGTGATATCTAAAATATGCTAACATTTTATCTCGGACCTATTTCAGTGACGTAATTTTTTTGTCACTCTCAGTCTAGACGGTAAGAGCAAAGAACAAGGTATGACGAAACATTCAACCCCTTAGGTACAAAGTATATCCTGCAGTTGTGACCAAAATTTGTCTTTTTAATTGAAGACCTCGCTTCAAAAACCAGGTAAGTCCAATTTTAATTAAGAACTGCTTTTCCAATATTCTAAGTACTTATATCATTGGGGATCGTCTGGTGTTAAAATGAGGTAGGTACAACGCATCTTATGTGAAATACCATTGGATTTCACTTGCCTGGTTGAAGTATTGGTAGCATAAATCAGGCAAGTCCGGAACATACCTGCTTTTTGCACCGAGGTCATTTGGTATAGGTGGGAGCTGATCTAGATCCAATCGTGTGATCATGTGGTTCTAGCATCGAGTGACGTCATGGGCGCCGGAGAGGTGCAAGGGGTGTACTTGCACCTCCCTGGCTATTGAAAATGTATGGAAAAGAACGTTTTTTTGGGTAAAAAGGCATGTTTCTTAGCTGTTTGAAATGTTTTGTACACCCTTGGCTTTTTGTGGAAGAAGCGTCCATGTTGATTAAATTGGACAGGACATGTTAAGTGGGGACTTTTTTTAATCTTTAAATTTTCAAGTAGCCTAAATTAATATAAGTTAAGTGAAACGTACAAAGGTATGTTATAAAAGTACTTTTACGAAAGGGAGGAATTGTTCTTTTCCTTCAAAATTTTCGAGGCTACTTTTTTTTCTTGTTCTTTGGGGTCGTCCAATAATTACGTGAGGCTTGAACAGAGGGGAGGTTCGAAAAAATCACTAAAGATCACTAGGGCGTAGCCCCCTACCCCAGGAAAGATATCACGTGTATTTATTTTTTTGTTGAAAAGCTTGGAATTTTTATGTCTATCTGAAAATTTGAATAACGGTTTTTTTTCTAGGATAAAATTAAATTAAAAAAACTATTATTTAGAAATAATATTGTAAAAATAATAATATTTTTGCACAAACAAACACGCGATAAGGAATGGGGAGGGGGTTAGTTTAAAACCTCACCAAGCATCACTTGGGAAAAAGGGGGTAAAAATTTTGTTAAAAAAACATGACGTAATTAATGGACGTCCCCTTAACAATTTTTTGCACCCCGCTAAAAGTCATCCTGCCGGTGCCCAATATTTTAATATAATTTTTGGGGCAAAAAGCAGGTAAGTCCAAATTTTTAAACAAAAAAAAGTTTGGGTTTATGTTATTCTGTTTTTTCATATTAATCACGTTTTTTATTACCTTTTCTATGCCCTAAATTAAAATGGTCTATTTTCCATATTTTAAAAACAGAATATTCAGTTTTTTTTAATTTCCCAAAACTTTCTATAATGTGACTTACCTGGTTTTTGCACCGAAGTCTTTCAATTATGCCCTGTATAATATGAAACTTAATCTACATTTCTCTTAGCCAAAACAAAAAAGTATGTCTTGATTTAAACTCGAATAAGCTCCGCTAACCGGGCAATAAAACCGCCTTTAAATATTCATTGTGCCTGCCAAAAATGTCAAAATAATAATTTATTTTCGATTTTTTTCCGTTAAGGTTTTGATTTTCAGTCACGTTTATATATTCATAAAATGATGAATGTTGACGGCTAGCCAAATAAATTGGCACATGTTGTTTAGTGTTAATGCCTATCGATCAATTTGAGTTTCGAGTGTGTTGGTATAATAAAATACCTTTTTTAGTATACAAGTAAAGGCAAGACATAAAATTAAAATAGTACATTACATTGCAAGGGTGGAAACTGACAAACTTTACACAAGCGGGAATATTCTTGCACGAGGCGTCAGCCAAGTGCGACAAACCCACGAATGTAAGAAAGTCATTTTCACACAAGTAATGTACAGGGTGGGCAAAACTGGGCGTTTTTATAGGCTATTTCAGTTATTACTGGGGTTATTAAAACCGATGTAGGTGTTATGGGCTCGATTTTAGAGAAACTTAAAATGGCGTAGTCAGAATTTCCAAATTCCAAATTATTTATCTAAGAGATATGAGCGAATTGAAAAACTCTCGTTTTTGATTTTACCCTATATATCCTTTAAAATAAGAAATAGCAAAAAATCGTAAAGACAATTTTTGTAAAACTTCTTAGGTAGAATCTACAGAAAGTATTCGATTTTTATACAGGGTTGCGTCAAGAAGTTACGATACCAATTTTGTTTTGCTTATGGAACACTTTGTATATTTTTTACTAATAATAAGTCCTTCTCACTACAATAACAAAATTTATTAATTAGGTTTTTTTTATGATTTTATACTAACCTTAATATCTTTTCTTAACACAATAAAATAAATCCCTACATATGTACCTATATGTTCATCACTCAAATGTTTCTGTTTTTTTTATATATAATTTAATAACATTAAACCTCTTTTAAGACCTATTTTAATAGAAATATATTAATTATTAAAAATTGGTTCCTTTTTTTCAGTAAAAAGTTATGGATACGGCACTGAAAATAATTCGAACACTCCTTTTACAAAACCAGGCTGTACTTAATTAATGGTAGAGTGGCGAAAAACAATGAAAAATAGAAAACAAAAGAATAACGGCGCTGCTTTGATGTTTCTTTGATTACGTCGTCTTGGTATTTAGACCGTTTAGTTTTAGTTTTTAGGGAATAAGGCTTTGTTCTTAAGTTGTAAGCAACAGTTAGTAGAAATTTAAAACTATTAGAACCGAAATTAAAATTACGTAATTGTTTACTTTTTACTGGTGTTTCCTTAAAGTTATAATTTTCTTTATAGTTTATTTGTTTTCTAGGAAATTACGTTTAAACTAAATAATATTTATCTCGAGAATATAAAGTTTATTAAACATTCTAAGAAAATTAAAACTGTTTGATATACTATGAAGAACTATCTTGTCCTTGCATAATATAATAAAAGTTAAGATTACTTTAAGAGAATGTTCCAAAACAAATCGTATAAAAACACGTGTCTTCGTTTTTATACTTTTATTAACAATGAAACGTAACTATGGTTACATCTACGACAAAATCTTAGGTTGTCAACGTCGCAAAATGATCAGTACAAAAGCTAAATCTATAAGTATTTTATTAATTTATTTCTTTTCAAGTAATTGCTTTTATCATTTTATGCAAAGACAGAATAGTTCTTTATAGTATAAAAAAATTAATTTTCTTAAAATGTTTAATAAACTTATTATTCTAGAGAAAAGCCAAATATTATATTGTTAAAATAAAATTTTCTTTAATATACAGGGTGTTTATTTAAAAACTTTCCACCTAAGTTATCTGTCGTCGAAATACGTCAAGATATTTATTTAGGGGAAACGTTTTTACAAAAATGGACGGTGCAGCTTCAACCCTTAAACCCCAGGGCTACTACTACAAAAATCTTAAATGAGAAGGGGGGTCAGGGAAATACATCATTTTAAAGCTCCTGACGAGTACTTTATAACTCCTAAGAATATAAAGTTAATATCTTCACCTACTACAAATTGGCGTTACTTTGATGTATTTCCTCCCTCCTTATTTAAAAATTTTGGGTTGGTGGCCTTGGTGGTTAAAGGGGCGCCGCTAATTTTTGTAAAAAATGTTTCCCCCGCATAATTATCCTGACGTGTTTCGTCAAATTTCTCAAATCCGTCTCTTTTCGCAGAAAACTTGAGTAGTAGATTTTTAAATGAACACCCACCCGTCTGTATAATTATATGTATATGTTATAATATGATACTACTACTAACATAACCATGGATCAAACTACAGGTGTGATTTCTATATTATGTTATGAAAAAGTTTCTATAAACATATGTCCGAGTTGCTCCTTACTAAGACACAGGGCGTTAAAATTTAATAAAAACATCAGTTTTTTTCTCAATATTTTTAATATGCTTAGGCCGATTTGGATAAAACTTGGTACCTTTATTTAAAGTAATAAGGCGCTTATTAAGCCCTAACCATATTGTTATTATTGGGCCCAGTGGCGTCTCAGTGGGCACCGCAACTTTTAATATTGAGAAAAAAAGTACGCCACTGACTTTTTTGACGTTTTTATATTTTTTTATAATTGAGCAATTATTAGTACAACTTTTTATTTATTTTTTTGTATCTAGCTTAGTTTTTGAGAAAAAAAGCCACTTTAAGTCATTCTAAAAAGTAGCCCTAAACAAAATAAAATAAAATCTAAAATTTACAAATAAAGAATTTTGATCTTAGTAAATAGGGATAATGACAATTTTCAATAAAATATAAGACTGCTAATTTAATTTCAGGGAAATAATTGTTTAATTAATTAAAATTTTTGCTAATGTGCTGTTGTCTATGGGTATTTTTTTTAAATTAAAGTAGCCTTAGTATTTTTCTCAAAAACGAAAGGTAAATACAAAAAAGTACAAGAAATTAAAAAGTTGTATTAATAATTGCTCAATTATAAAAAAATATAAAATCGTCAAAAAAGTCAGTGGCGTGCTTTTTTCTCAATAACATAAGGTGCGGCGCCCATTGAGACGCCACTGGACCCAATAATAACAATCTAATTAAGGCTTAATAAGCGCCTTATTACTTTAAATAAATGTACCAAATTTTATCCAAATTGGCCCAACCATATTAAAAATATTCACCATATTAAATTTTTTTATTTTAACTCCTTGTATCTCGGTAAGGAATCAATTCCGGACATATGTTTATGGGAATTTTTATTAATAAAATAACATAAGGATCGCACCTCGAAGTTTGATCCCATAGTACTTAAACACCCTGTATACTTTTTATTCAAGGCTCATGTGTAATGTTTTCAAAATACGGGGTATTTTTTTTGATTCAATATTTTCCCCTTAAAAGAATATTACTTAGTATATGGTTATTTTAAAAATAATTGATATATTGATCTCTAAAAAATTGACTGCATGGCAATAAAAGTAATATTTTATTATGAAACTTTGCTACATACAAGATTACAGAAAAAAAGGAAAAACAAGGCTTTATGCATGTAAGTGAAGATTAGATTAGATTAGAATAGGGCCGAGATAACCCATACACTGAAGCCGCTCGGCTTATTGTGCGCCCTGTCTTACGTCTGGGTGTTGTCAGCCAGACGGGACTTACAACTTAACGTGGGTTCCGAACCACGGTCCTATGAGCGACAACTTAAGACCTCGTCCCCACCCAGGGGGCACTACTGAACCTACCAACAGAGTGGTGTCTGCATGTCTACGGTTGCGCACCCTTGGTCCTTTGGTGGCCTTAGATACATTTTGCACTTTGTCCGTCTGGTGTTGAGCTAACCACTAAATTTCCGACCAACTTATAAATAAGTATTTGACCTCAGCGGGATTTGTACCCACCTCACGTCCGTTGTAAATGAAAGTTGCAGTAAGGATAAATGACACCCGCGCTCGTTGCCGCACTGGTGGAATCGGCAGCGTCTATAATCGGAGTTAAGCAAAGTGGAACGCGGTCATAACTTGAATGAGTAACCGCCGATCGGGTACCCGGTGCTCGGGCGTCAGCGGATGGACCGAGCAGCAACCATTAAAGGTATGAAACAAATGGATTGGATGAGAAGACGTAGGGTCACGGGACAATAAGCCTCGGGGCTGCAGTGTACCACCTAGGGGGCGGTGGTCGAACCTAGGTAGAAAACCCGAAAGGGCGAAAAAAAAAGAATAAATAAGTATTTTAAAACAATTGCTTATGACCTATAGCTTTGATTCATACATTTTTTACGTTAGTATGATATTTGTTGAAAATTAGGCCTTGAATTATTAAATAGTTTTTCTAAATATTTTATGGCTAATATTTTTTATTTATTAAGGCTTTTAGTACAATACATTTACTTTACCACGATTATCACTTATTTACAACAATGCGATGTACCAAAAAAAAAAGAAGAAAAAACATTTGTAAATCAAATATAGTTACAGTTAATTAGAGTGTATTAATAATCACAATACTTCTTGTACTCCATATTGAATTCTCGTCAATTGAATTAAAAATATGTTCTTCGGTTTCCACTCCAACTTAACGATGTCTTCAGCAATTGCTAAAATTAGACACTAGGCTCCCTGTGTCCAAAAGTCTTTGGCGGCTGATTTTTGGACATTTGTTATAAAGAACTTTTTTGCTTGTAATAATGCAAAAATTACCCTCTTGCAGTTACGTTAACATTATTTTCTTAACTATAATGTCATGTAGAAAAAGAAAATCAACATTATACAGGGTGACTGAACATTTTTAATATTATTATTATTTTTAATGTAAAGCCTTGACCATAATCTTTTGGGCAGCTTTATGGCGATAACTTTGTTTAAATACTACAGAGTGATTATTCTTAAGTCGGCACTATTGCTTAGCTTCCTTATTATTGGAGATACAAAGTCGGTTAAATTAGTAAAGTTGTAGTACTTTTTCCACTGATTAACGTGCTGCCAACCGAAAAACTTCGGGTTTTCAACTTATTTCAAAAATGTACTTTATTAAATAGAACACACTGTATATTATATCACCAATCGGAAGATCTATCAAAGAGCTATAAAACAAGTTTTCATGTGATATATCAAATTTTTAATAGTTTCAGAAAAATGTCCATCGGGTTTTCAACTTATTACAAAAATGTACTTTTTAAACAGAACACACTGGATATGTATCACCAATCGGAAGATCTATCAAAGAGCTATAAAGTAAGTCTTCATGTGATATATCAAATTTTTAATAGTTTCGGAAATATGGCCATCCTCAGGAATTTTATAGTAAATTGGCATTTTTAAATAAAACACTTCGTGTATTGCATCACCCTTAAAAATAGATATTTAAAAGATCTTCAAGAAAATACCACATTTGATCTTATCTCTTATAGTTTAAAAAATTTAGCTATTCAAATCTGAAAATTAAGTTAAATTTTCATTATATCAACAGCTCTAAGCTGATAAGCACTAATCTATTAAGTTGTCCGTTACTTTGTGACAATACATTTTTACGTAGAATGTAATAAAAGACAAATTTACTTGTCACAAATCTGTGACAATGTAACAAAGTAAATTTGTGTTTTATTACATTCTACGTAATAGCACTAAGTTTAGTCCTCGAAGATAAAATAGACACTATATTTACTATTTTTTAGATTTAGGTAGCCATATTTCCATTCTACGCAAAAGCACTAAGTTTAGTCCTCGAAGATAAAATAGACACTATATTTACTATTTTTTAGATTTAGGTAGTCATATTTCCAAAACTATAAGAGATAGACATATCAAATGTGGTATATTCTTAAAGTTATTTAAAATATCCATATAATGGTAATGCAATATACAGAGTGTTTTATTTAAAAAGCCAGTTTACTATTAAATTTCCGAGGATGGCTATATTTCCGAAACTAATAAAAATTCTATATATCACATGTGAACTTTTTAAAGCTCTTTGATAGATCTTTTAAATGATAATATAATATAATGGTGTTTTATTTAAAAAAGTACATTTTTTGTAATAAATCAAAAACCCAATCGATCGAATCTTTTCGATTGGTGACTATAATATACAGTGTGTTCTGTTTAATAAAGAGTATATATATATATATATATACTAGTATATATATATATATATATATACTAATATATATATATATATATATATATATATATATATATTTAAATACGAGAAAGACCTGCTTATTTCTAGTTGTATGGACCGACCCTGTACTTTGTGCCCTTGGGTTCGTTGTATTTCTCTCGTATAATTATATCTTTTGATATTGTAATAACAAGCCATGACAGAACAAATTTATACCGAATGTGGTTGATTTTGCAGCTTTTAAAAACATCCTTTTATTATAAAACCAAACAAAATTGCGTTTAAATACCGCAACATTTATTTTAAAAATCCTGTTACTTGTGGGATTTCCTAGATAAACTTTATTTATAAGTATAATGATGGTTTAAAAAAAATTAAATACACTATAATCTTACAAGAAATATTTAAATATACATTGATGCGGAAAACCGGCGCAGATTTTTTGTAACGTCATTATATGTTATTATTTTTATAAATAATTTATTATTATGTACATAAATAACGGTTAGACTACACTAGTGGAAAAAAATTAAGAACCAGTTGTCAATATGAACTCAGTTCTACTGAACTGAGGTAAGGCCTTTAAACTTTCCGTCAAATGTCAATATTGCTGTCAGTGTTAAGAAATTAAAAGTAATTAATATTTCACGATAAGTTCAGAGGCCTGACCTCAATTCAGTAGAATTGAGTGTAAACCTGCTTTGTACAACTGGGCCTAAAGAGATACAAAAAAAAATCCCAATTTTTTGAGGTTTTTTAAGTTTTGCTTAAAAATGGTCGTACTGAAATTAAAAAAACAAAACATTTTAAAGCTTAAAGTTTCTGGTTTTGGGCGTCTTAACGATGAAAATATATTTTTTTCAAAATTTTTCTGTCCATTTTTTGGTCTAAGAACTTTGGAACATTGTTAATAACAAAACAAAATCAAAATTTTTCTGTAGAAAACTGACTTAGTTCCAAATTTATCGAAAAATTAAAAAGTTATTTAATATATTATGTTTCAAATAAATGAGTACAATTCTATTTTATTTGTAACCTAGTCACTTTTCAACGCCAAGAGGTGAAGCATTAATTAAAAATACTTTAAAAAAATAATCCAGTTTTATTTCATTTAGTTTAAATGTAACAATAAGGGCAAATAGTAAAGGTAATAAAGCTCATAAAAAGCTAAAACCTGGCAATTCTTTGGTCCTGCATGGATTAACTTGAAATTTTAACAGAAAGTAGGGAATAGCCCAAGGATCCAAACATATATCGAACCAAAGGGCGCAAAACCCTGAAGGTAGTTACCACCCCCTAGGGGGTAATTTTTTTAATTACATTTTAACCACATAAATCAGTAAATGAGTGATTTTTAGCAAAAAAATATACATTTTTTTATAACACTAACTATTCAATATAAGTTATTTACGATAAAAGTAACAATTTTGTCGACGAAAAAATTTACGGTTTAATAAGTTTTTCGAAAATAACTTGAAATATATGCATTTAATTAAAAAAACTGTAGAAAGCAAAATTGTTGGTTTTTAAAAGACAAACAAAAGCTGCATTTTTAAGGAAATCTCGTAAACTTTTTTTTGAAGTAACTAATGAGAACCTTTTTTTAGAAAAGGAAGTCTGTAGAACAAAAATTTAGTGAGTTATAAAAAAATGGGTTATTAACTTATTTTTTACGAGAAAATAATAAAAAACAACCCTTTAACTACCCCCTAATTATAGCTGACTGACCTTCACTTCTTTACAATTCTCTTTATGCATGTAATAATAATACGTCCAAGTAGTTTAACTTATTTAAAATGCCTCATTTCAAAAATAATATTTAGATAATTATGTTCCAAAGTAGCCTATTTGAATTTTTCGAAAAAAAAATATTGTTTTTTTTTAACTTATCTCCTTCATTGTTAATGATTACTGATTAGGTTTTCTGTAGGGTTTTTAAGAGCTGCAAGGTTCCGTAAATAAAATTTTAAAGATCCCTTGGTTTTTAAATAAGGTGAGTTTAGGAAGCTTAAAAAGGTGGTGCTTGTTCGTAAATAGAGGTTATAAACGACTTCATCTCGCTAAATCGTCACTGCATAGAAAATCTAAGCACAGAAAAATTTTAGTCACTGAAAAAGCTGCAATTTAAAACTATATTAATTATTATTTTTTCTTGTCCCCAGTATTTTGGAGTAATTTAAAAAAAGGGTAAAAAAATATGAAATTGAAAAAAATTTCATGTTTTTAAATTTTATTTTAAACTTGAATGCTGAAATTAGGCATTTGAAATTGGTCAATCTTCTTGGACGTATTATTAATATATGAATAAAGAGAATTGCAAAAGGGTAAAGGTCAATATTAAATCAGATAATTTTCATTTCGGTTTTTTTTAAAAAAGTATATAATTAGGTCCTTCAAAAATGATGCTATGAGCTTTATTTAAAATATGTTACATTTTTCAGTTATTTTATTTCCATCAAATTTTACATTTAAGGACGTTTCCAGAAGTAGTGCGATCATCAAAGTCTCCAGAGGCGTCGACATATGTTCGCAGTTCGCATTATATCGAAAACTTTTTAAATATTAATTTTAGAAAAAAAATGTTCCATATTAAAAGTTTTGCATAGTCCAAAACCCAAAATAAAATCATTGGATATAATGTTTTTTCAGTGGTATACAAGCTACCTCATAAAATATGAGCTTTGCTCAAGAGTAATGTACCGGCAATTTTTACAATATCGAAAATTAGTATAAAAAGTTAAGGATTAAAAATATTTTTTAAATATGCAAACTTGTGTATTTAAAAAAATGCATTTTTTTAAATCATAATGGTAAAAATTATTATATTTTGTCATAGTACAAACTTATTTTAAAATATAAAGTGAAAAGGAAACTGTCAAAACAGGGAAAAATCACAGAAATGTTTGATATAGCGATAAATAAACAACTTGCATATTTAAACGCTATTTTAAATTAAAAACACTTTTTTATAAAAAAATTCGATAATGTAAAAAATAATAGTACTTTTCTCGTATGCGAGTACCGCTCGTATGTGTTTGTTTTTTAAGAAAAACGTTTGTTATTTCGCGATTAATGATTTTTATTTTTTGGGTAAAATGGTAAGAAAAGTTAGAAATATATTTAATTTACGTTTTCTAGAATGATCAATTAGGATAGGACGGAATCCTAAATATACAAACTTTAAAAGTTTATCTCTAGAAATTTAGTACCAAAATTCCCATACCGGGTGTCAATTTGAAAACTTCCCACCCTTAATATCTTTCTTGGAGTTAAAAATATGACAAATCGGAAAGACCCGTCAATTTTATTTGTAAGGGGGACACTTAAAATGAATATTTTTAGCCTTCTTGTTTCAACCCCTAGGAGGGGTAGATGTCACCCTTAGAATATTAAATGGGAATGGGGGTCAAGTGATACATCATTTTAAAGCTCCTGATGAGTACTTTATAACCCTAGAATATGAAGTCAATATCTTCACCTATTACAAAATGGCGGTACTTTAAAAATTACCTAAATACCTGATTTGGATGGCCATATTTCCGAAACTAATAAAGTTAGATGTACCTAATGTGGTGTTTTCTTAAAGCTCTTTTTTAATGGTGATACTGGTAGTAATATACAGGGTAGAAGAAAAAGTACATATTTTTTTATTTAAGAACCCTGTATATTATTTTACCATTAAAAAGACCTTTAAAAGAGCTTTAAGAAAACACCACATTAGGTACATCTAACTTTATTAGTTTCGGAAATATGGCCATCCAAATCAGGTATTTAGGTAATTTTAAAGTACCGCCATTTTGTAATAGGTGAAGATATTGACTTCATATTCTAGGGTTATAAAGTACTCGTCAGGAGCTTTAAAATGATGTATCACTTGACCCCCATTCCCATTTAATATTCTAAGGGTGACATCTACCCCTCCTAGGGGTTGAAACAAGAAGGCTAAAAATATTCATTTTAAGTGTCCCCCTTACAAATAAAATTTACGGGTCTTTCCGATTTGTCATATTTTTAACTCCAAGAAAGATATTAAGGGTGGGAAGTTTTCAAATTGACACCCGGTATATAGAAGATACTTATAAGAACGTAAATTTAAAGTTTAAAAAAAAAAAAATTTAAGGAAAAAAGCTAACCATTTACACCCTGTATCTTGATTCGTATTGGTTGTAGAAAAATTATAATAAAACTGTTATGTTGGTCTTGGTAAAACCTACAATGTTGTTTTACAGTATTTTTTAAAATAAAATGCATAACTTTCGAGTAATTCCCGAAAACCCCATTAAAAACGTCGATATTTTTGTCAAAAAATTATTAATTTCAATCGCGAATAACTTAAAAATTATTAGTTTAACGAAAAAATATAAAGATCATTTTTTCTTAGAATTATTTTTCAACCGATTCTTTCTAAGATTTAGGCGCCCTTCAGTTCGATATAGATTTTGTTCCTTGGATTATTACCTATCTTTTGTTAAAATTTTAATTCAATCCATTTAGGACAAACAAATTGCCAGGTGAAATGCTTTATTTCCTGTACTAAAACATAAAAACCATTTTAAAATCTCCGTATTTCAATTTCCATATACTTAGCCTTTAGAACATATTTTAATATTAGCTAGTATTTTAATTATATTTTCAAAATAATAAAACCTAATTATGTTTTCAGATAATTAATACCAATATGTAGCATTTAATTACAGGCCTTTTTGATGATCAAATGAGCAGATATTTGAATAGCCTAATTTGTATGAGCAGAAGCAAAGTTAACAACTTTGAATTAGCATATAGAAATAAATACAATTTTATTAACAAGTTATATTACACTGAAAAAATAGTTTAAATTACTTTAAATTTTATATCTATACAGTTGTGTGTTGCAGTTGCAGGATCTATTACTTAAAATTTTAAAGTTTTTTTTTATATCGAGGATATTAAAAGTCCTTTTCCCCTTTATTTGTTGAATAGAACAAAATATCAAGGTCGAGTAAAATTTGATGAACAGGTACTATTAGTGTTTTTAGTGTATATTTACCGATTTAAAATTAATCATAATAAACTAAAAATTAAAATATAAACAATAAAAAAATAAACCAACTTAAAAAAGCCGAGTAATAATATAATATGTGCTAGACTACTTAAGGGTAATAACTTATTAAACCAAAGCTCTTTTTATACTTTAATACTTTATGTTATTACCCGACTTCTGTTTTTTAATTTTTGTAATTTTTAACTTTCTAGTGATTTTTCTTATATTTTTTTGTCGATTTATTCTTTTAATTATTTATCTTAAAAAATTAATTAAACAAAAAATAGTTGGGTACAATAGCTCTAAAGTTTTTAAATCAGTTACTAGATTTTTATTATGTTTCAAGGTATACAAAGCACGAAAAAGTGCTTTTTTGTAAAATTTAAAATAAATCTTGAAAAAAATAAAAAGATAAAAAAGGACATAAAATTAATTTTTAAACTGTTTATGTAATTTTTGATTCTTTAAAAAAATCTATTATTTTAAACTATTTAGTTAAAAAAATAAAATAATTGAACTTCCATTCTTATGATAAAATTTTTAAATTTTTTTAGCAAGCTTAAAATAGCAGTAAATGACAAAAATACATATAACTGGTAAAAATTAAAAGGTTTTTTTGACATTTTAAATTTTGCATTATGTTCCTTATTTTAGTCAGTATTTTGGGTTTTATAATTTCTAATCGTATTGTTATATATGATTTACTGTAAACTTACCGCTTGTAATCCATTTCTTTCTTCTTCTTTAGGTTGCTGATATGCAGACCTTTGACACACCTGAAACTTTGCTCACCCAGTACTAAAATCAAGGAAGGGCAAAATTTCAAGCTGATCAAAAATCCACAGTAAGTATGTCTTCATTAGACTTTCGTAGTTAAGATTTTTTCCTAATTATTGTTCTTCTTCTTTCTTATTACAGCGCTTCTCATGTATATTTTTTGAATATTTAATTTATTAACCTTATTTAAATTTTGTCTCGAATATTCTTCTTTAATGTTTTCAAACTGAATTTGACACCAAATAGTATAGGAAGTAGCAACGTTTTCGAAAAATAAGTTTAGGTTCAGCTTATTTTTTGATATTTTGTTCTCTCTCTTTTGGATAGACCCTGGGCTGTCTGGCTGGCGGTAGTGGTTGCGTTTATTAGTTCGCATCCTACCTGTACAGGTAATAATCCAAGGTTTTGAAAACATTTTAAGAAACCTAATATTTCAATTTCTTGTCTTTAGATAGGTTTACCAAACGTATTTTTATTTCAGACACTTTTATCATTGCTAATTATTATGCAGTCGTCCCCCTTCAAACTTCTAAACCGTTCGGTATATTTTGATGAAATTTGAAACGATAATATATAATCAAGATCTGCATTTTTGACATGTCAGTGACAGCTCTGAATGTCAAGATACCTGCTAGGCACCAACGCAACCGCTACCGCCACTCAGACATCTCCCGATCTACCCGAAAGAGAAGGAAGAACATTTCAAAAAATCAGCCAACCTTAAATTCTTGTTTTCCCAGACTATAAATGTACTGGCAGGCTAAAAATCCTAATTGCAATCATCGCCTGTTTGGCAAAAATGTCTGCAATTAGCCGCAAGGCTGGAAGTGAAGATAGCTGCAAAAATAATAAGATGTCGACACTTTTATCGTAGTAAGCGTTGGCTTATAGTTCCGGACATATTCCGTCTGCACCATAAATCAAAAATAGTAACTGACGTGATTTAAAATGGTTGGTGTCACGTTACCCAAAGCCTATTATAGTTTCGTTTTTTTTTATATATTTGACGTCCGTGAACAGAGCTATTACATCAATAGTATATTACATTTACTTTACAAGTGCGGAAACTGACTAATTTTACACTATTTTTCCACGACCAACATCATGTATAAAAGTGATAAAACATATTCAAAAATGCTTAAACTCTAGAAAGTTATAGCAAAAAAACTACGATGGGGTCAGTAACTGATCCCCCTGCCCAAGTGCGTACTGTTTAGGCGCTTTATTGATTGAGTTGACTGTGCGAGATTGTAAAGATCCCAAAAATGCTACTTGCCACTTAGTACATAGGTCAAAGTTGGGTTGTATTCAAATACTCAGTATTCAGAATAGTATTCAAAAGAATAACTTTTTAGTTAGTATTTGGGATTCTGTATTTGAATACCGGCGTTCCAAGTATTCGAATACCGAAATGTGGAAGCAGTATTCGAATACCAAAATTGTCATGATTGGAATACAAAAAGGAACAAAAATAGGGCAAAATAAGGTAAGGACCTTTTTTTCCTCTTCAAAATATTTTTAATCATCGGATATTTTGTTCTTGTATTCGAATCTTCTTTTCCCAGTATTCGAATACCGATACCGGGTGTTCATAAATACCGAGTATTCGAATACTTTTTTCTCCAGGTATTCAAATATTTGGTATTCGAATACTTTTTTCTACATTCGTATTCGAAACCCGAGTTTCAGTATTCGATCCTACTCTGATGTAGGTCAATTAACTTTTATTTGTCCAAGCGCGAACTTACCCTGTTCCTGGTAAAAAACATAAAATTTATATATATTAAACTGTTTTTTCGTCTTTTTATTAATTTTAATTAAAACACATCCTTAACTAATAGTAACAATTGTTATTATTTCTTTAAATTATAACTTTCTTATTAGTTCTAGCGATTTAAAGTGACACTTGTTTTATAAGTTTAATCTTGGTTCCCATGCAACTATAGTATAAGTAACTATATATTACCAAACACAACTGTAGTTTCACTATAGACTACCAGAACAATGCTAAATTTTTGGCATCAGTTTGGACGCTTGCTTGGCTGAATTTATGAAGCGGCAAATTATACGTACTGTTTACGTGTGTACTCGATGGATACCCGCTTCATAAATTCCACGAAGCGAGCGTCCAAGCTGATGACCAAAAATTTAGCATTGTTCTGGGTGTCTATGGTGAAACTACAATTGTCTTTAATATAACTAAAAGATGCTTCTATTTAAATAACTGTAAATTTAAAAATTAATATATGGGTATACAACTTATTAAGAAAAATATGCTAGATTTTTTAAAATTGTTCATTTTTTTAAATATATATTTGGTTCCAAAGAAAGTCTGTCGCACCGTATGTCCATTGGACAACCACGATATTTTTCAAGTCAAAGTATTGGCATACTGTATTCAGTGTTAGTATTCTTGGTAAATGATTGCGACCATTCGTCATTTTTTTATTATATCTGCGGCTTCAGTCGACGGAGAAGTTTTGCAAAAAACCGTGTTTTGCTTTTATTTGTGTCCATCGGACATCCAGCAGAAATACGTAAGTAATTAATATCTTTTATTAAATTATGGTGTTTAGGGTCGTATTTGATCTAAATTTTACTGTAAGCATAGGTTCTATGAGACAGTTCAAGGTCCGTCGGACAACCAGTCTTTTGGAAAACCATTCACCTAAATAATTGAGGTAAGTTATTTATAAGTTATGGTGTTTTGGATAGTATTTGATCCCAATTTTACTATAAGCTTAAAAACAAATAAACTATGTTCTATTGGACAGTTTAAAGTTTAAAAAGTTTAAAAAATATTCGTCAAACAACCAGTTTTCTTGAAAAATCATTCACTTGAAACTAAATTATTGTTCGTAGGACAATTTGATTGTCCTTGAAATATGATAATATGGCTTAATGATTAATAAGTTACCTCTGTTGGTAGTAACCCTGCTTTTTAATCCTGGTTGTTTTGGGTTTGAATTTTGTATACATAATACGTACCTAATGTGGATTTTTCTGGTTTTATTGTTTAAACGGTTTAAAGTGCTCTGCTTATTGCAGATTACAATTACTGAAGTAATGAAATAATATTTAAAATAAATAAATAATCCAAAGTAAAAATATAAAAATTTTATAACTGGGACAAAAAAGTTGACTGACCCATGTAAATGTTAGTTATCTATGAGCAGTACGAAGCTTTGTATTAGAACTAATTGTATCGTAAAAATGATATACCACTTACCTTATTGAAGCAGTTAATCTTCGTCTCTACGTTTTTAAAATGACAACAAAAATATACATGGTAACGATATCATGGCCACCACCTGAAAAAACAAACAAAAAATCCAATTAAAATCTAAAGATACGAAAGTGGATACTCGAGAAAAATCCCAAAAATTAAGAAAATATTTTCTAACTTGGTTTTAAGATAATCCTTTTAAGGCGGTAAGCGTTCATACAAATAAAAAATAATTAATAATATATTTGGTGTTTAGCATATTTACTTAAAAGAAATATTTGGAATAATATTAATAAATTTTATATATTTTTAATAAGTAGAACAAAATAATAAAAAAAAACGAACATAGGATAAATACCTAAATAAAATAGTAGGTATTTATGTAAAAATATTTTAGTTTGAGGTAGTAGTACATTAGTGAGAGTTTGGGATTTTTAGTAGAACTATACAGGGTGTTTCACAAAGAACTGTTTCTATCGATTTCATTTCTCGAGAAGTAAGTATTGGAAAATTTTCAAAGTTTTAAAATATTAAAAAATATGTAGGAAACATACCACTTCAATATTTTAAATATTTTACCAATTCCGGGTATATCCAAAATTATTGTCTATTGTTTATTATGTATGCATCTTATTTTTTTTAAGTTTCTTCTATTATTCTTGATCACATTCATTTACAGCTGAAAAATTGTTTTGTGTAGAAATTTAGAGGAAGCAGATGTTTGAAAAGCAAACTATTAGAGTTTTTAGGTAATTTTATTTAAAAAAATTATTCATTTTTGATAACTCCAAAATATTGTTTCTAAAACTTTTTGATACCGTTGTATCATTGATAAAGATATTTAAAACGCTATTCCAAATTATTTTTTAACTGATAATTTGCTTAAAAATAAAAAAAAGATGGTTTACTCTTGGAAAAAAATAATCTTTCTTAAGTTTTTGCGTACCCTGTATACAAAATCAAAATTTTTCTTATGGTAAATCACATTTTTTTATAAGCAAATTTTTATCCTGAGTAATTATTTCTTAAAAGATATTTTCTTTTTCCATTTATCCTCCCCATCCGTGCGTAGTCTGTACATTAAAAATAGAATCCAAGTTTTGAGAAGCTATCATATCAACGGAAATAATAGCAGCGAATGCAAACTTTGCGGTTGTAATTAGAGTCAATAGACCTTTAAAATAAGGTATTACTCGACCCATCTTTCCATTTAAAACTTTGGGGATGCTGGATGGATGCAGTGTAGGAGGTGATAGTGGCAAAAAATATTTCCTCCTAAAATTTAAAATCGACGGGTCCGAGCGTTTTACCGTAAATGACCTGTAGTGCCCAAAATTAGTTCTATTTTGTTGTTAAATGGCCACCCTGCATTTAAAGGATATTACTTTAAGGGTAGTATTCTAATAGCCAAAAATATACTTGTCGAAGCTTTTGTAAATCTTTTCGGGACTCATGGTTTTAATTTTCTGTCTTTCTTTTGGTCTCATATTTTTCGATTAAAATATATACAAGGTTCGGTAATAGGATTGAACTGTTTTAAAAGATTGCCATGCAAATAGTGATAAAACTGAAGTTTACTGTTGGAAAATTCGTGTTACAATGGCAAATTGGCCAAACAATCAACGGATCTTTGCTGTAGAATCGTTTATCCTGACGCAGTCCATTGTACCAATTCAGAGAATCTTTCGACGTGAATTTAATTTGCCAGAACGTGCTAACGTTCCAACAAGAAATGCAATTTTAAGATGGGTAAAAAATGTTAGATTCTTTAACACCAAAAGAAAAAATCCTTAAGAGGATACATTTGATAACTATAAAGGTAGATTTATTGACGCGTGTTATGCGCCATTTTCTACTCCAACATGCAGCAGCGCATTGAAGAAGGCAGTGGTCATCTTAAGAATGCAATTTTTGCACACTAAAAGTGTTTTAAGTAATTTCCAGAATTACATTTTTAGTTTTAGTAACAACAAGCCAAAATATATATTTTTGGTACCTTTACAGTGGCCACTTAAAAACGTTCAATTCTATTGCCGGACCTTGTAGTATATTATAACTATCAATATACAGGGTGTCCAAAACTATGTGGGCAATCTTTCAGATTCATGTAGAACACGTGAAAATAATGTTACAAGTTCCTATAATTTCTTTTTCTAAAGCTCTTCTTTGCAGATATATGTGCCCTTAAAGGCCGCCGCTGGAAATCGGTTTTTCTTGAATAACTTTTATAGTACTTAGTATAATGAATTAATTTTTAATATGGTAATAAAAGTAAGGACTCTCTAAAATGGTATCCTTATAAAACATTTGCCGTCATTAGTTTGCCAGGGGCGGACTAACCCTTACAACACAAGAGTGGTAATTATTTTTAATCCCTGTATAATAAGGAAATGAAATATATTTTTTAAAGCTTAAATCGTTTGCTAAAAAAAAGGAACGCCTGTTAGATGTCGATAAATTAAAGCGTTTATTTTCACGAAACTAAAAAATAAAGTTGCAGCATTTTGAGGGGTCCCATAATCTTTAATATTTAAAGCTGGGGAATGCATAAACTAACACGGAGCCTATGTCGAACCGACAAACAAAATTATTAAATACAACCCCATTTAATAAAAATGTTGTTTTTCTCGAAAACGATTTACTTTATCGATATCGGACAGGAGTACCTTTTTTTAGCTAAGGGTTTAAGCTATTTAAAAATGATATATTTATTCCTTCATTGGGGGTGTCAAAATAATTAGTAATATTGTGTAAGGGTTACTTCGCCCCTGGCAAACTAATGAAGGCAAATGTTTTACAAGGATACCATTTTAAGGAGTCCTAACTGGAATTTATCATATTCATTATACAGTGATATAAAAGTTATCCAAGAAAACCTATGTTTAGTGACGTCATTTAAGGGCATATATCTCTGTAAAGAGGGCCTTATATAAACTTGTCACAGTATTTTTATGTGTTCTATATAAATCCCAGAAATTGCCCACATATTCTTGGACACCCTGTAGATTTATACATTTTAAGCCATATACTGCTAAAAATAAGTAGTTTATATATATTTTTTCATCTTTTAAATTATAATTAAATGAGCTAGCTTTATAAAATATTTAGTTACCAAAAAAAGCTCATTCAGTGAAATTATTTATATTACTCATTAAAAAAAAGATAATATCATATCATGTATATATGTTTCAGGTGTTTTATACCTAAATTAGGGGGCAAATACATTTTAAGCAAAATCCAAGTTAAGTTTTATTGAATATTGAAAATGGATAAATTGTTATATAAACTTATTTAATTCGGTTCAAATAAAGAGAATTAATGGTTATACAAGTTACAAAATGATCTCTATCGCTAATTAAAACACATGATATAAACAGAGAAACAAATTACTGTAACAAAATATATTAACTTGCATACCATTTTATAACAATTTAATACATTTTTATAAATGAAATTTAAGTACTTATTTAATGGTAAATTTAAGTTGGTGAAAATTTTTGTTTTAACTGGAAAGCAACGTTAATAATAAAAATATTACCCTTTTGCTAGAATCTGTAATTATGTCGTAATCTAAAATTACAGCTTGAAATCAGATATATACTCAGATTCATACATAATTTAAATACAAAGTACTTCGGTAAGTTGTAATTATTAGTTTATTTATTACTTTGAGAATTCAAAAAGTGTTAGATCGCGATATGAGAGATAACCTTCTTTGTCCCTTTAACCCATTATTACATAATAAATAATAATTAACAATTCAGTTAAAATATTATTATTTAAAAAAGTGTTTTTAATAAATCGCATAGCAAGTACTCGTTGGTTTTAATCCAAGGAATATTTTAGCCGCTTAAGGTTAATATATTTATGGCTTTCTTAAAGTGACCTCAGAAGTGTTTTAAGAGAATAGATATTTACCGTTGCTTTTAGAGCTGAAGTAGGTGGTAGTAAGTTGATATAACAAAAATATAACTAACTATGTTACGGTAATTATAAATTAGTTTTATAATACCCTACTTAATGATCATTTCCTCTAGGATCAACTTTTAACCTTAATGCAAGGCTGTGTAGTTGCTTTGGAAGAGATGGTCCGTCCAACAGGCTAACCATTGACTGAGTACCATTTCTTAAGGGCCATTAAGACAATGAAAATCCTAATAAATAGGGTATTGGTACGCAAAGCAGCAAGATTTACAAAATAACCAGTTAAGCTCGAAAAGTCGTGATCAAAAAGACCGGCTAAATACCGTGCTCTAATTAGATGGATGGGGGATAAAATTATATTCTAATATTTTGTAATTTTTAAAGATTTGTGTGAGCTAAATAAATAATTTTAAATTTAATATTGCCTATTGAAAATGTAAAACTACCAAATTTTCGGGTAATGTTTTTCTCAGTGTACCACTAAATATTATATTACGCGTGTAATATTATGTGAACATTCGAAATTTTTATTTGCTACTTTACATAAAAATGGAAAAATCCCGCATACTATAAAATACCTCTTGATGTCAGCATTTTCATTTTTCATATGAACATGTAAAGATGTTTAAAGCAGTTTATTTATAAAAGGCAATTTATTTTATTTCATGTCATCGCAAGTGGTAACATTTTAGAAATAAAGTGACATATTTTCTTTTACATATGGAAGAAGGACGTAAAAGTCAGAATAATGTATTAATGTTGACTTCTGCTACGTGTGTATGTCATCGTGTACCATTAGGGTCTACTGGGTTGATAAAAAGAACCGCAACATTTAAATATCTTTAAAACCGCAAAGCAACATTTACCATATTTGGTATCTAAGGTGTTTTGAAGATGTAGAAATAAATATTGATATCGGTAGCGCCTTTACACACTAAGCCGATTTTGACGGACAGAGAGATAAAAAATTATTCGAAGCCTTTGAGTTTGCCGACTTTCACCGTTCTCTGCGTATGAAAGGTTTCATTTGACTCCATACACTTCGATAGCGTTGGTTTGTCGCCCGTATTACCGTTCGCGAGATATGACCCAGTTTTTGTGCTACATTAATTTTTTTGTTGCATTTCATTTTTATTGCATTCAATTATTTTTTTCTTAAATTAAGAAAGTCTCTTAATTTTTAAAATTTGGTCTCTATTAGTTGCCGAGATACGATAAACTACACTTTCAGCAAAAAGTAATTTAGCGTCAAAATATCTTTGAAACCACTAAAGCTGTGTTTAAATATTTATAATTTAGGGGTTTATTCAGTGATATTAGCATTGTTGCCAAATTTTAATATAATTGCGGTGTTGTCATATCTTGGTAACTAGTAAAGACTGAATTTTGAAAATTTAGAAACTTACTAACGTTGGTAAGCTTTTCTCATTGCAATTAAAATAAATAGGGTATTCCATTTTAAATACCAATATATAACAGGAAGCGCAAAACTGGAAAATTTGCCAAAAATGACAGTATCATTGTGTAATTTTACTTGCCCAAAAACCTTTAAATGCCGAAATTTGTAAACGCAGCTTAAGCAGTTCTGGAGATATCTAGGGCACATCTGAATTTTTTACCTAAAATGTGGTGGTGTTAACCCCTAAGCAGGTATTTAAGTCTCTTTTTATTTTTTTAAAAATACCCAAACCACTTATAAAAACAAAAATAAAAAAAACAAATAAAATATAATTTAAAATAAATACAAAGGGAGGGACATAAACATTGCGTTTTTAAAATTAAATTATCTTCAGTAAGTTTTATTAAAAATGTCGTTATTTTTAATAAAATCGAAAATAATTTAACTATCATATAAAAAAAGTATCATTTAATAAAAAAAGAGTTTATTGGTAATTTTAAATAATAAAGCACATGCATTCTAATTTAAGTTAGATATAAATATAATATAAACACTAACAAAATTATTTAAATATAAAGTGTTTAAAAAGACACAGAAAAATTGGGTTTCCAAAAGAAAAATAAGTACATATTTCTATATGCCCAAATAATTTTAGGAAGAAACTAGGACAGGAAAACTTAAGATGAGGCAGCTAATAATGCAACATGAAAATACTAATACTGATATTCTTAGGTAGTAGGTGAGCTTAAGAATCAGTATAGTAATTATGTATAATTGCATATTGTGAATATTTAAATATGTCATCAGTCATTTCATGTGGGATAAAATGTTATGTAAAAAATATTTACAAGAAAAACCATAAATCTTAAGTACGTAATCTTTAGTGATTCTGTTTGCCTCTATTTTGTGGATATCAAAATTGTATATTTTTCATCGTTTTTACAACCAAAAATCTGAATGTACCCATTAAAAGAAATATAGGACATTTGTTTTAATATCTTAGATAATTTCGTATGGCATATGTTTAAACGATAAAGCTATATCTGGAATGTACTGGCAATAGTTAATAAATGCCCAAATGATATATATTTGGTAATAAATTATACAGGCAGGCAATAAATTGTAGGGCCCATTTAGGTGAGATTACCCAGACGGTAATGGTACTTCTGCCATAGAAAGTAGCTATTTGCATAAGATCTCCTAGTGTGGTCCTAGTGTGTTTTTTGTAGTAGTTTTATACACAGGTTTCAGAGCTCACTTAGGTTCTGTGTCAACCTTCGTGTACTGTCCTTAAAAAACGCCAAAAAATGGCAAATCAGGATTTATTTTTAATACCAGAAATACTAGAGTTACTAGAGAACTTGTTAAATGGTCAGATAATTTATTATTTCATGACTAAAAACTTAGCCTCCAAGGACAAAATAAGGTATAAACAAGAATAACAGAGCAACAAATGAATGTGTGTCATACTTTGTTAAAAGTATAAATTTAAGAAATATTTGTATGTCATATTTTCTTAAACTATGATATACAGAATTATCAATTAATAAACATGGCCACATTTTTAATCTTCCTTGAGATCAAAGACAATTAAATATAGACATTTTGTGTAGGTTTTTCTCCAAAATACTAAATAACACTTACGAAATGGATTTAGATTTAAAAACATGCGTACCTTTTTGAACAGCGTTCAATTTTGTAAAATTTATTTTGGTAAAACAAAAGAGGTTTCTTTTATTTAGGTTTATAGTGGGGGAGCCTATGATGCTAAATGGCGACTTACTTCAGCGTCAACGAGACCCATTGGGTTGCAAAGCTTAGATGATAAAAAGAAAAACATGTTATATGTGTATTTATTTTCATCAGTGCCGGTGGGGGAAGCGGCTATAGATTTTTAAATATGTCAAAAAATATTGTTATTATTTTGGCTTGTGGAAATCATTCGGATTATATCGGATTACATATTTTTTGTTATCCTTTAATTACTTTCTTCGGAATAAAAAAATTGATATATTTAAAACTGTCAAAATGTTTTTTTTGTAGCCCTCTGTTTCTTTTACGTCACTCGCAAATTGTAAGAATTAGTATATACACTGTTTAGCATGTAATTAACTCACCCTATCTTAATCTGACGCGATCGACAATTTCTGATGGATATATTTTTGTTTCTTATGATCGGCTCTGTGTACGGGGCTCATAATATTTGGTGGAGGTACTTAACCGGGTACAAACTATCCTCCGGTATATTAAGCTGCAGCGCTGTAGTAAATCCCAAAATCCCCTCCTGGGCTCCCTTCCATTACCAGAGTTGAAATTTAAATTAAAAAGCGTATTTTTTTAAGAATTCCTCTTTTTTATATTATAAATAGCTTTACTTTGCTTTTATTTAAAACAGTCTTAAAGTCTTCTGTAAGATTTGACGGCAAAAATATAGATGCTGACTAGTTTACTCTTTTTTTACCAAAAATAACACAAATTGTCGTTAATTTCATAAACTGTCGTATCTCATTTTTTGATATTCTCTACGGGCGAAGGTTTAAAGCATATAGCCATCTTTGCCTTTATATAAAGTCCCAAAAAGTCAATGCTATATTATATTAAACAGGATTTATTTAACAGTTTATAAGATTAATTTTGTAGTTTTATTTACTGTTGGCCAAAGGTTGAAAGCTAAAAGTTAAAAAATAATTTATTTGAGATATGCACTTTGTGTTATCCATTTTACCACTTTTACTATGAAGTACAAGTCTATATTTTAGCTTACGTACTTAAAAGACTTAAAAGTCATTTAGTACTCTCGCTTTCCACAAGCAACACAAGATCCTATTAAATATTTAAATATATGTATATATATATATTTTTATTTCAAGTAAGTAATTTAAGCAAACAATTTAATTTAGGCATTATTCGTTATATAGTATTCATCTAAATAAACAAGACATATTAAAGTTATTTAGATTCTTATTGGTAAGCTCACAATTAGACATATAGAGTTATTTAATTAGGGCAAAATTATAATTTTCATATTCTTCATTACCTAAATCCACAGTAATCTTTCTCGGAATTAAAAAACAATAAATCACCTTTTCCGATAATACTGAAACTGACTAACGCGTTTTTTAACTAAAAGATATCAACAGATTCCCCGTTGTTAAAATTTTAATTAAAAACTTTTTAAAGCCGCGCTCAATCCGCCCTAACGCTCCACTCCAAAAATAACTGGGGAAAATTAAACGATTTTTAATATCGCCTCGCTAAACGTCATTTTACTCTAAAAGCTTATTTCCTGGAAACTAAAGGGGTTTACGGGATTTTAGTAAATTAAGAAGTTAATAAGATGTTTTTAAATTATTTTTTAACGTTCAAGGTAGTGGTAAGGCTTAATCTAGCTTATTTACGGTAATAGTTATGTATACATTTAATGCTTAAATATGCATTTTGGTTTCGTGGAAATTGGTTCGCATCATTTACGGTAGCATAACGCTCGAGCAGTTTTTAATCTATTTTTAATAGAGCTAAAAGATAAACACAGAAACTGACAGTTCACTTAAAGTACTTCCACTTACGAAATCTAGTAACATACTGGGTGTAAACAAATTTATTATACAAGGTATAACTCCTAGAGCATTAGACATATCAAAATGAGACTTGGTATAGGTAGATGGTATAATAAGAGAAGAGTTTACGCATATTTTTCACTTTTCAGTAACTTCCAGTTTAACCGGAAATTGCTTCAATTTTAAATTTCTAAACAAAACACCCTGTATATTTTGACATTTTTGGATTCCTGACACAATTCTAAGTTCAAATATGACATTTTAAAACGTTGGTAACCCTACTTGATATTTTTAGAGCCATTTTTAATATTGCATCTGGCCAAAATTTGGTGCAAATTAATCTAGTGACCCTAGGTAATGTTAGAAAAATACAATCGCAAAGTTTTAGTAAAATAAATGATTTGAATAAAATAATTTGGCAAATTGACATTTTCATGTCTATAATGTTTTAAATTTTTAAAGGATTTTTTGATGAATCTAACGATACCAATTCATTTGCGATCGGATTAAAAATAAAGGTTTATAGCCACTTAGATGCAAAAAGTTTATTTCCTAGAAACTGAAAGGGCTTACGAGTTTTAGGTTAATAAAAAAAAAGAAAATATGCTTGTGGGAAATATTAGGATTTATTTATAAAAAGTAACTAATTTATGACAAAATGGTTTAGAAAACTAGGTTAGGCATTGACATTAAAAGTAATTGTGCAATTTGAGCAATCAGCAAAAGAAATTGGAGGAATAATACTTGAATTAACAGTTTTTAAATTTGTTATTGGGGTATCGTTATCACCTTTAACTACGTTAATATTCATATTTTTACTGTTACTTCATTAGAGGAAATATTGGTAGGAATTTAGTGTAAAATCTTCTTTGAAATTTCCACCTTATTACTATAGGATTCAGCAATATATCCCTCCGCAACAGAAGAAGACTTCCAACCTCCATGCCTTTTTAAGTCCAAAATATCGACATCCGAAGCATTGGCAAGGAACGTAGTTGACGTTCTTCTAAAAGAATGGCCAGTGTATCTACTGATGTCTTCAAGTTAAGTTAAGTAAAAACTTTATGATTTCTTCTTTTTAAAAATTTTTGACTTTTTTGCCTCATAACCATCGTTTTTCCTTTTAATAAAAGCAACTAGTTTCTTGAACTCCGAAATATCTTGATTTTTGTTTACGGAAATTGTTAACTTGAGCATGGAATATACAGACCAGGGGGTTGGTGGTGATAAAGACTCGGATTTTTCTTGAAATACGCCAACATCACATTCTCGTCAATCCGCCCCACATTTTTTGTAGCAAGCCATTCAGAAAACGATTTATATGTTTGATGGTACCTCTCTTCAGATTTGTCTGGCAGAAGTGAGGCACACGCAAGGTCAGCTGCCTTTTGGATGCCATTTTCATATTCATTTAACATTTTAAAATGGGAATGGATTTATACTAAATTAACAATAATTCAATATCTGACAAGTGCTGATGACAGACAATGTCAACAATAAATGTGTTGCTATGGATTAATTTTTAACAGGTAAAATTTTAAAATCTTTGATATTTCTATTAAAACAATATGTTAATGATTATTAAATTATGCGATACATAGAACAGTAGCAGAAAAAATATAATACATTACACGATGCGAAAGGCCTGTGTTGACCTCACACCAAAAGTAAACTCTCACATTTTGTAATGTAAATAACTAATTTTAGTGGCCTCAGAAAAGCAACAATAATATCGCCCCGCTAGATGTGGTTTTACCCTAAAAGTTTATTTTCTGGGAACTAAAGGGCTTTACGGGATTTTTGGTAGGTTTACATCTAACATATTAATTGCATGATATTTATGTCAGAAAGAAATTCTGGCTAATGTAAACAATAACAAAATTCTATTTTTAACCGTTTACTTAACTCAGAATTTCTGTCTGACATAAATAAAATGCAATAAATGTCAGATGTAAACTTATCATTTTAGTAAATTAAGAAATTAATAAGATGTTTTTAAATTATGTTTTGACGTTATAGGTAGTTGTGAGGCCTAATCAAGCTTATTTACGCAATAGTTATGTATACACTTAAGGCATTTTTGTTCCGTGGACGTAAGATAATAATAAATAACAGAACTGTTTTGCATTTTAGTTTTTTCTTTGTTCTGTTGTATGTTTTTTTATACATTGTGGATGGGTGTTACAAGTAGACAAATGTACCAAAACTTTTGAATTTTAAATCAGTATTTTGGGAAAACTAGTCGCATGATCTAGAACTAAAAATACAAGATTTTACTCCGATTGAATTATACAGGGCGAGTTATAAGTATTTTTTATATCAATTTTACTCATAACTCGCCCCGGGTGGCAGTAGCAACTATTTTTTCAAAAAAGTTTTATGTAGCATCTGGTTTTAAAAATCCTTTGATTCTCTACTTAACGCTACCTTGTTTTTGAAAATCCGCCCAGTCCTTTTAGATTACAAACCATACCATCAAAATCGCATTGTTTGTACAGTATTTAGGCCAGACTTTAAACGGTTCTAAGTCTAAGACGCTGGGCCAATTTTTTAAACGAAATGGCGTCGAGTAGAGTATTAATGGACTTAACACATGACTCTTTTTCTCTCCGCAATTAATCGCTTGGCAGTACCTACGCCACGTAACCAAAATTATTTTTGTGTCAAAAAGTACTTTAAGTGACACCTTTTTACTCATATTTTACCCGATCTCGATATTTTGTTTAATTCAAAATAAAAAGAAAGAAAACGGATTTTAAATAGCCACATTGTATACTTTTCAAAACCAGCGTTTTATTTACAAATTTACAGATTTTTAATGTCTACCCGTCGAAATTCGACTCATTCCGTCTAGTATCCCATAATATAGGCCACTTTTTATAGCATCGTTTCATCCAGTTATACATCCGAGAAAACCTTTAAACGGTATTTTTAAATTACTACGCCAAGATACTAAAAGTTCCAAAAACGAATGAGATACAATTTGTCTTACAAAAAGAGGAAGTTGAAGCCCTAAGCACACTTTCATAGCAGCGTTTAAAAGGTTACATCGTGCATGATTGATAGCCTTCTTCCCCATCTCGCTTCAAATGCCACATACGCGGCTTAAATGGTCTTTTTATTCACTCGACTCGGGTAATATGAATACGAAAAATAAATTCTAAAGTTAGATTATTTTATATGGAGGAGGTTTTAATAATTCTGATAACTTTATTTTGAGGCTACACGTAAAAGAAAAATTTTCGATATTTAGGAATCTCAATATTAAAGGCTTTAACAAAACACACGTGTTATTTACGTAAATAACTTTCTATACAGAGTGTTTCCTAACTGCGGTAAAAATATTTAAGTGCGTATTCCTAAGCCATTTTTCTGAAAAAAAAAATAATATGGGTCCTCAACTCTTTCGTTCTCAAGATACAGAGTGTTAAACTTTTCAAAAAACCTAAAAATTTGTAAAACTGTTTTTTAGTAAAATTTGTTAGGCTAGGTATAAACGTTTAATTAAGTTTTTTTTTGTTATTTTTACATAATGGCAAATAAGAAATAATAAAACTTAATTTTTAAAACAAAAAAATGCCCTAATATTTCTTGTATGGACCAGAATTATGTGTTTTAGCGAATCTTATTTATTTTTTGTGGAGAACTAAGCAAGCTACGTGAAAATATTGTTCCAAAACACCTCGTATAAAAACACGTGTCTTCGTTTTTATACCTTTATTAACAATGGAACGTAACTATGGTTACAACAACGACAAAATCTACTCTTGTCAATGTCTCGAAGTTTACAACACAAAAGTTGAATTTATACTGACTCATCCGAAGTTTCCCGTCGCCCTTTTATAGTATGGTGGAAGAGTAAAGAATGATCTAGAATATTCGAGAAATATCGTGAAAATTCCATAGTACATGATGGCATAAAAGTTATTAATAGATAATTCGGGCGTTTTCGGAAACCTTCGAAAGTGATGAAAGAACTTGGAAAAATTAAGGTAAATTATTTAAATAAATTAACAAACTAAATTAAATGATCCTAACTCTCTAAAATTCTATAACCTAAACACATTTTTGAAAGTCTGTAACATTGCCCCCTTCCAAGTCTTGATCGTCTCGATCAAGTATCTTCACTGTCTTGATAACGGCTTAGCCTTTCTAGATGTACTACTTTCATCTTTGCCTGTGGACTCTTCTGTATACGGTACACCAGATCATTAAGCCGTGTCACCACTTTATATGGTCCCTCCCATGACTTCTGTAGTTTCGGTGAACGCCCCTTGGTTCTTCTTGGATTGTATAACCAAACTTTTTCACCGACGACAAATCCCTGATGGTTAGCTTTCAAGTCATAGCGGGATTTCATACGGTCACTTCCTTTTTGTAACTTGGTACGCACCTCTTCATGTATCCTCTGTAGCTGTTTACTTAGTTGACTTACATAGTCTTCTGCTGGTTCTTCATTGGTGGAAGGTCGTCCTGTAAGCAAGTCAACTGGAAGACATATTTCCGCTCCGAAAATGATTTTAGCAGGTGTTTCGCCAGTAGTCTCGTGAATTGCGGAGCGGTATGCTAATAAAAACGGCTGTATACAGTTATCCCAGTCACTTTGTTGGTCATTTACTTTAATTTTCAGGTAGTTATCAAGTGTTCTGTTAAACCGCTCTACCATGCCATCGGACTGGGGATGAAGAGGTGTTGTTCTTGTTTTATGGATTCCCAGAAGATTACAAAGGTTCTTAAAAAGATCAGACTCAAAGTTTC